>KL265546.1:0-13909 GCA_000699545.1 Podiceps cristatus
CAGGATCTCCCTTTCATAAACCCATGCTGGCATGGTGACAATACTGACGTAACAGGGCATAAGGGCAAACAGAGCTAGGTGTGGACTGACACAAGCATAGGCTTTATGATGGGGTACGCAATGTCTGCTAGCGGTGAGACTGTAATAGCTTATTGCTGACAGGGCATCTCAATTTCATTGCAAGATGAACTGGCGAGGATCAGCACAGACGTAGAGAGGAGGAGGAGAGCCCATCCTACCTATGTGCTATGCGGTGAACTGTAGGAAAGTCTTGTCTCCAGATGACTGCAAAGTGAGATGAGTGGGTTCATTTCTGTGCTGTAAAGGCATACATACCTTTGTGTGAGGGGACACAAAGCCCAGAAAAGAAACTGCCATGAGGCACAAGCTTTTTCACACGCCCATCGGTGCATTCACTGACCAAACATGCTTTAATACATTGATCAGTGGAAAGTTACAACTGTTTGTTAAAAGCTCCAAGCTCTAAGTTCCTTTAATAAATCAATATCCTCTGCTCCTTAAATATCATGTACACAAAACAGATGTCAGCTGCCATAAGGAAACCTTGGCTTCAGAGGTATGCCCACCTACTACCTCAATGTAAATATATTTCTAATTGTCTTGCCTTTCAAATTTTCTTCTGACTTACAAATTATTCACCAAACTTAATCATACCTGACACATGAGCCTGAAAAGTGAGAAACCTGTCCAACAGTTTCTCCCTAGCTTTCAGAGAGAAGACGTTGCAATAATATGAATAAAAGTTAAGTAATATATCAGGCATCAGTGACTGAGGGCTGGGAAAGTTACTACCTAGGCCAACAATAGTTCCAGAATACTGTTCCTTCAGCTGCATGTCCAAAGCTCATGGAGATGCTCCAGTCTCTTTCATGGGAAATCCAATAAAACCCTCCTTCAAGCAAACAAACAAAACGTATCTCAAGGAAAATAGAAACAATTCTTTCACTAGCTGAAGGTTTGATGAAAATGAGAGTGTAACATGAAACAATGAAACACACTGTAGTGGAAACATACTGTAAAACACTAATAAAAGATTAATCAGACTTATTATTTTTGTACTAATTAGGAAAGTTATTGTTTCTTAATCGGAAGTCACTCAACATGAAAGATGATTAACAAGTTTCCCTGCCTGTGTCTAAAAATATTCACCATAAGGAAAATGAGGGATTGCATCACCTTAAATTTTCTCTCTCCCTTGCCCCTATCTATGATCTGGGCTGGTGAAGTTAATGGGACATTTTCATTATCTTAGCAGAATGAGGGTAACACCTCAAACTAAAAAAAAAAAAAAAAAAGCTTTTGTTTATATGACACCTTTTTCTGGGGATATTTTGGAGTATGTTATTGTAATGTAGAAACACCTTAATGTAACTAGGACCTCATTCCTAAGACCAAGATGGTTTTCATACCTAAGGATGTGTGCTACATTGCATGCTGAAGTACTGTGTAAGGACATCAGCTTCATTTTGCTCAAATGCCAGAACAGCTTAGCCAGTGTGTCAGGCTACAATTAACCTTATATCCCTTATCATCTCCCTCAATACAGACACTTCCCAAGAGTAGCATTTTTAAAAAAGCCAAGAAAGTGGGAGAACCATCTCCAGAGTTTATATTGTTCCATAGTTTTCTGAGAGCTGTATATTTCAGTTTGAGAAGCCATGAACATATCTACATACACAAACACATATGTTGCATCACTGCAGGAAAATCGAAGCTATAATTTTGGATCTTTGCTTATCCTTTCATTCATATCAGTCCTAGCATCATGTTTGAAAACAGGCATCAACGTGGACCTTATGAGGTTCAGCAAGGCCAAGTGCAAAGTCTTGCACCTGGGTCGGGACAATCAATACATGCCGGAGCATGAAGGGATTAAAAGTAACCCTGCCAAGAAGAACTTGGGGGTACTGGTGGATGAAAAGCTGGCTGTGAGCTGGCCATGTGTGCTTGCAGCCCAGAAAGCCAACCATGTCCTGGGCTGCATCAAGAGAAGCGTGGCCAGTAGGTCGAGGGAGGGGATTCTGCCCCTCTGCTCCGCTCTGGTGAGACCTCACCTGGAGTGCTGCGTCCAGCTCTGGAGCCCTCAGCACAGGAGAGACATGGAGCTGTTGGAGCGGGGCCAGAGGAGGGCCATGAACATGGGTTGGGGTTGTTCAGCCTGGAGAAGAGAAGGTTCCAGGGAGACCTTATTGCAGCCTTTCAGTACTTAAAGGGGGCTTATAAGAAAGATGGGGACAATATTAGAGTTAAAATACTAAGAGAGGAAAAGTCCCGCAAGATGAAAAATTCCTTCAAAAACAAGACGGGGACAAACTTTTTAGCAGGGCTTGTTGCGATAGGACAAGGGGTAATAGTTTTAAACTAAAGGAGGGTAGATTTAGAGTAGATATAGGGAAGAAATTTTTTACAATGAAGATGGTGAAACACTGGCCAATAAAGATGGTGAAACACTGGTGGTTGATGACCCATCCCTGCAAACATTCAAAGTCAGTTTGGATGGATCTCTGAGCAACGTGATCAAGTTGAAGATGTCCCTGCTCACTGCAGGGTGGTTGGACTAGAGGACCTTTAAAGGTCACTTCCAACCCAAATCATTCTATGATTATTCAATTTCACCATTAATTCACTCAGTGCAGATGACACACTTTACCTTCCCATCAGTCTATATGGGTATGCCCATGTATGCACATCACCTTCCTCCTCATCACCACAAATTACCAGCAGACAGAATTATTTGGGAACTTTGAAGATTATAAAACTATTTTTGATTGTAATTTCTTTGACTTTCACAAGGATTCAGGGATTTTCTGTCTGAAACATCTTATACTATGTAACAATGGGGTGGTTGGAATTTTTTTGCAAATCATCCTAGCAGAGCTGGTCCTGCAACTCTGTCAAGATTTGATTTGTAAAATAGGTTGACCCTAGCTTGAAAGCTTGTCCTCCAGGAACTGACCTGATCAATTCTCAGGTGATGAAAAGTTAGAATTCAGGATGTATAAACCAGATCTACCTCTTCTTATTTTTGTCACTGTTATTAAGTTTCCTATCAGATTCTGCCTCTTAATTGAGCTTGGTCATTTACCATGATTTTATAGAATATTAAGAAAAATGGCATAGAGTTTTTTTAAAAAAAATTATCTTGGTTTGACATTATGTCCTAAATCAGATTCCTATAAACATATAAGCAGAAAGTACTTATACTTTTTGTATTAACACATAAAATATATAAGCGTGGGTATACACAACTATATGCACTTATCTTGAAATATTAGTGTTGGAATGTCTCTGATGATAAACTTTAAAGTTGGGAATTGGTTTGCTTATTCCAAGTATTACTCATCTATGCAGTAAATCACAGGAATAGCTGCAACTATGATGGAAGTTACACAGACAAATTCTGTACCATGGGAAAAAAAAAGAGAAAAGCCTAATGCTTTTTGCTTATATGCTCACATACTCTTTTCATCATCAGTGGTGTAGTTTGGTGGCCATTAAACAGTGTTTGTGGTATCTAGAATTGTGTTTCTCCAAGTCACAGCTGACTTGAAAAACATGACATATCTATTAAAATAACTTGAAAACAAAGATTTGGTAAGAAAAAACTATTTTCTCTCCTTTTTGCACAAGTTCTACTAATGCATCTCCAAAATATCATGATCATTGAAATGATCAATACACTGGTGACCAGTGAATACAACTTCTTTCAGAAAAAAAACCTGTATGATCCAATATGAGTTCAAAAGAACAATTCTTCAACTGCATATAACCAAAATCCATGTAAAAAGTCCACAAATGAATTGCTATTAAGTACTGTAAAATTTCAGGAATTTTTTTTTTTTTTAAAAAAAGTGCAGAATACTCAAGTGGCTGAAGATGCCACAGTAGAAGCAATGTTGAGTTAGGAAGCAGAATCTGAACCCATGTTTTGAAAAGTGAGTATGTGTTCAGTGGAGAAGAGGAAAGTGGCAGAATGAAGTAGAGAAAACTATGGTAACAGGATCTATGGTAACATCTCTTAGAATTTTTGTCCTCAACAGAGTTTTTTCCGTCCCTTCCATGTTCCTCATCTTTTAGGCTGGGAAAGTGCTGCCATCAAGTTATACCTTATGGTGACTCATCAGCTACTTTGCCCATACTCCTTCAAGTGATTCTAAGGGACTGCTGCAAATCTTCCTCTGACTTACCCAGCTATAGATCTTCATAAAGTGTGATGGAACTTCATATCTTTCAGACTTAGGTGTCTCTAGTAAACATGGTTAAAGTCAACCAATGGATTCAAAAGTTACTGGGAGGTGGAGGTGACAGGTTGGCATGCAGACAGACAATGTAATTGCATACCTTTTTTCCAACAAAAACCAGGCTAAACATAACCAGGGTACATATAGATAGTGATAGGGTAAGTCCAGGGTACGTATAAACCAGGGTACGTATAGATAGTGATGGAATAAGCCCTGAATCAAGCTCAGCTTCATGCTGATAAAGCCAAGGTCGCAGGTTGAGGGCAGCCAACTGACATTATCTACCTGGACTTGTGCAAGGCATTTGACACTGTCCCACACAACATTCTGGTCTCTAAACTGGAGGGACATGGATTTATCAGATGGACCACTCACTGGATAAGGAACTGGCTGGCTGCACCCAAAGAGGATGGCCCACCATCAATGGATCGCTGTCCAGGTGGAGACCAGTGACGAGTGGTGTTCCTCAGGGGTCAGTACTGGGGCTGGTGCTGTTTAACATCTTTGTCAGCAACATGGACAGTGGGACTGAGTGCACTCTCAGCAAGTTTGCCGCTGACACCAAGCTGCGTGGTGTGGTTGACATACTGGAGGGAAGGGATGCCATCCAGAGGGACCTCGACAGGCTTGAGAGGTGGGCCTGTGTGAACCATATGAAGTTCAACAAGACCAAGTGGAAGGTCCTGCATCTAGGTCAGGACAATCCCAAGCACAGGTGCAGGCTGGGCGGTGAATGGCTCGAGAGCAGCCCTGAGGAGAAGGACTTGGATGAAGGACTTTTTACAAGGGTGTGTAGTGAAAGGACAAGGGGGAATGGTTTTAAACCAAAGGAGGGCAGATTTAGATTAGATATTAGGAAGAAATTCATCACAGTGAGGGTGGTGAGGCACTGGCACAGGCTGCCCAGAGAAGCTGTGGCTGCCCCATCCCTGGAAGAGTTCAAGGCCGGGTTGGATGGGGCTCTGAGCAACCTGGTCTAGTGGGAGGTGTCCCTGCCCATCCATGGCAGGGGGGTTGGCACCAGATGATCTTCAAGGTCCCTTCCAACCCTAACTGTTCTATGATTCTATATAATAGAAAAGTCAGTTATCTATTGTCTGAACCTTCTTTAGAAGTTAGCTAAACAGTCCATTTTCCATCTGCTTACAGGTGCAAGATAAACTTTTGCCACTTTTCAGGAATGGGCAAGAAAAAGTCACTTTTTTTCAGCTGGATCAGTTTGTCTAGACTGTGAAAAATTAAACACCAAGAGGATACTGCCAGCAAAGACAGAGAGAAAAAGCTGCTTACTTCCTGGTAGGATAATGAGAGTGCAGCAGTGGAGGTGTGCATTTCAAGATCACAGCAAGCTGTGCTGTATTCAGAATGGTATCACAGCATTTGACACATGTGCTGTAACCACATGGAAACCATGGCATGGGAGGAATATTGTAGGAGGGAGATTGTAAGGTATACCAAGAAAAAACCCTCAGCAAAACCAGGAAAATAAATTTGTATTACGTAAAGGAGATATGACACAGTTGTGCTGTTCAAAAGTTATTCCTTATATAAAAAGAAACATTGGTAATAATGAAAACCCTTTCTTAGAAGAGTAGGCGCATGAGCAATGGTAGGTAGGTAGGTGGGAGGAACAGCGTGGGTTGTGAGACCAATATTAGACTTAAAATACTCAGAGAGGAAAAGTCCCCCAAGATCAAAAATCCCTTCAAAAACAACAGTGAAAGCAAAAGGGAGCATGTTTTTTAGTTGTTTTCTCTGCCAAAGATGAAAGTGGAGCCAACTAGAGATGGCATACAGAAAACAGAGTAGCAGAGAGAAGTGGAGAAGACCCCTGACAATTACCACTGTAATTGTAACTCTGCTTTCACAAGGTGCCTTGTTCTTCACTGACAGAAGAAACATAATTAAAGGAGTGAAATATCACTCAGCTTTAAGGTGTTAATAATGTCCTGCAAGGTCAGCTAGAAAAGTCCACCAGTGTCAGTAAAAGGCTGCCTGCTGATGAGAGTGGCTTTTGGCTCATTTCCATAAAGCTCTTATTCAGGTGCAAATTGAGCTCAAGTCAACAGTAAGCCAAGGAAATAACTTGTTATCACACATTACACAATTGCTTGATGACCTATATTCAGTGAGTTAGGGACCCTAATTTAGTCTCTGGCTGACATGCCAGCAAAACTTTATCACAACTCTCAGAGTAATCAGGGTAGCCCTGGGATGAACAAGCAAAGTCATGGTCAAGGTCAAGTCATGCTGAAGAAGTCTGCAAAAAGACCTAGTTTTAACAGAAGACTGCAATTCCCAGAGCAAGTACTTGGCTAGTGCTCACAAAACCGTCCCCCCCTCAAATTATCATGTTCAGCAGAAAGGAGTAAAAGCAATGCATAATTATGTATTATACAATTTGTCTCAGAAAGTGGAAAAGTTTCCCAGGAAGAGATACTGTAAAGTATCATCATAGATTAAAAGAAATAATTCTACTTCATCTCAATTTATGCTGAATAATCTTTGAAAAAGAAGTTATTTCATATTTTGTCCTCTTTTTTGTTTTACTACCATTTACCATTTTCCCGTTCCTCCTTCTACCCTGTGATTTACATCTTACTTTTGTATAGCTCCTAAACTTATATGAATTTTACAGAGTGCACCTTAAAATTAAGCACATTGCCAAAACTTTTCCCAAATAAGAATGGATTAAAAAACATACATGAAATACAAGCACTTTGTTGTATTACAATGACTTGAAAGCTAAACCCAAAAGGTCCTGCTGCTTAGCCCCTCTGAACTAACATCCTCTGTGGGTGAACAGCAACATGTGCAACTTTTTATTTTTAATAATTCCATATTCTTTTGCAAATCTCATATCTACAGAGAACAAAAATGACCAAGAGAAATACACTCACTGTGATGCATTGTACTTCACATATGTATTACAGAACTATGGAACATATGTTTCTAAAGTCTCAAAAAGAATAAGCTCCGTGCCTGATAGTGCGTCCATGCATAAAGCATGGTTTATGGAGTGTGTGGTGGTACATAACATTTATGTTCACCTTTCTAGGTGACTCTGCACAGGTTGCCATGGCTGATCTCAGAGGAGGAGTTTTGGCTCAGGGAAGGATGTGGTAAAGTCTGCTGGATGATGAGAGGAGTCACTGGATCCCTTGAGCGAGCGCCAGCTAGCTTATGAAAATCCCCACAGAAAATGAGACTGCTTTCTCCTTCGGACACTAATGGGAAGACAGAGAAGAAGCAATTCCTGGCTTCCCCTGAGACAAAGCAAGGCAGGCTGCTATGGGGAGCTGCAATAAGCATGTTTTTGTCTTCTGGCCTATTCATCACTGATGTCGAGAGCATGACATTCTTAACAAGGATCAAACACTTTTCTCTAAAATATATTTCTCAGATAAGGTCTCCGGGAAAAAATGGGGTAGAGGAGGACAAGGAAGAAGAGGATTAATGAGGGAAATGCAGGAGTCTTTTGTCACTAATCACTTATACTAGAAGAGATACAGCTCTCTTCTTTTTTTTTTTTTTTTTTTTTTTTTTCCACTTTAAAGCTACAGCCTTAGGCAAGTTATACTGAAATCAGGTTATTTTTGGTTCAGTGAACTATGATTCACTATTATTGCTACGAATTTTGCAGAAGACAGACTGAAACAATTGTTGATTTAAATCCACACTATTTTCTTTTATGGATAGAATTTATTTTCTTCCTTTAGGGAAGCTTTCCATTTTAGAACAATTTAAAATAAAACACTAATACCAAAATTGTCCATTTGTGCAATTTTCATGAGAATTTTGGGTAGCTCTTTTAATGGCCCAAATAAAAGAGAAACATAAAGTGACATTAAAAACCCATAAATTCATCATTCTTTTTGAATACAACTTTCATAAATGATAAAAAAAGATCCAGCTTTGGTTATATTTCTCCACAAAATGCAGTGCAATTCTGAGTGAACTAAAGAGTGGAAACCATGGATTTGTCTATTTTCAGACAGTCATTGTTCTTTTTAATTAAATGTCAGATGCTCTCTGATGAGTTGCAAAGACTAGCTTAGAGCTAATTTCACTTGTTGAGTATATATAAATACACAATTATGTAAAGCTTTCACAGGCCAAAGCTATAATTCAGCAAAGTATTTAAAGAACAACCTATTGTACATAACTGAATAATCGCTTAACACCAACAGGTTAAAATACTTATCAAATTCAAAGAACAGGTAGAAGGGTCCCTTTTTCAGAATAACACTGAAGTACATTCCCAAATCTACTCTTGTTCAGAATAAAAACAAACCAAAACCAAGCATGACAAAATACACTTGTTTAAATACTTTCCTTAACTGGTACCTAGAAGTAAAGCGTAGAAACAAATAGGAACAGAAATGGTATGTCTTAATGGAGAAGTCTATATGATGTAGTAAAACATGGACTTACTTGAGGGTGGTGAGCTCTGTAAGGGATGGCTGGGTGGCCTTGAGATAGCTCTCTCTCCGTGCAGCAATCTTTGGGGACGGCTTCGGACTTGTGTCTGAGTCTCCGCTGTCTTCATCCCCCATGGCTTTGATGTAACTGCCACTACGCATTCGTCGGCAGGGAATCTCATCATCTTTCCCTCGTGGAGCGTATCCAGTCCATTCATCTTGAGGAACCTGAAGTGATAAACACAATTCTCTTATTAGCACGCTTTTCTCTGATCTTGCACAGCACAATTTGACCATGCTATGCCATAACAGAACCATGACAAAAGCCCTCATGGCCAAGGGCTCATCCTCAATCCCATTTGACCATGGGTTGCTGTTTGCAGTGGAGGCCCAGCTCTATAGTCACAAGCACCTCTGGAGTTGTTTTTTATTTTCCACTGCGCATCCGTGAAGTTTCTAGCAAACCTGCTGAAGTAGGAGACTCAGTTAGGCCTAATAATGGGCTAGATAAAACTGGGGTTTTTTGGTGTTTTTCATTCAAAGCATTTACAAACCAGATCAGGGTATTTTTGATTCAGCTCAACATATTGAACACCTTTGGGGAAGCACAAAAAAATGAAATCACAATCTTTTCAGACAGTGTGCATAGCTACACTCATCAGGATGATTTTAGTTCAAGATATGTTTCAAATTAGTGGAGCTATGTACTAATCATCACAAAAGTAGATGTGCAAGTGTGAAATTATACTATTGCTTCTATAGCATAATTAGTGCAACTGAACACCCATCAGCTTGCAGGGATCCTCCTTTTGAATTATGTTAGTCTGGGTGTCTGAGTCACACAACTCTTTCTTCTTTTTCTTCTTATTGATGTGCATTATTCTCTTGAAATAAGTAAGTGCTGTCCATTCTTTGCATTGGCTATCTGGAACACTGGGAATGTACATTCAGGAGATTTTGAGACACAGCCGAGCACAGTCCAAGAGCACGGTGCTCTTGCCCACTCATCCTCTCCCTTCCTCTGCTTTTGGGACTTCTGACCATTGTAAACCAACACCCTTCTCTTTCCCATAACAGGTAAACAACCTGCAGTGGAGCAGGGTTGTTGAAGGAGTTGTCCTGAAGTTATTTTGCAGAAGCCTCATTTTTATAGTAAAGGCAAAAGGGCCTTTTAGTTAAACATATATTGTGTTAGATTTAAACAAAAGTAGTTGTGGATTTTTAGTTTGTTACTTTTCTGATAATTATTAGTGACTCAATGCTATAAAGCAAGCTATAGCTACAATACTCAGAAACATTTATAAGCCATATTAAACAAGGAGTCTCAAATCTGGATTGCTAAAATTTGCCCTGTAGCTTATGAATACTAGCATCTACCAGGAAAATCACCGAGTGCCTCTTTTCTATGGAAAGTTTGTTGTTCAACAACATTTAACTTCTGCTGAGTATCTTATTTATCTGTTGCTTCCCAAACTTCAGCCAGTGTATTTACATGTCAGCTAGTTTAGACAACCAAAACTGAAACACTGGACTGTTTGCTAACAGCTTAGCTGTTGATTTCCACTACAAACATAAGCCTAAGAGGCTGTAAGATCTTTCATATGTTACTGCCAATGTAGGTCAATTTTTTATGGCATTTTATCAATCTGTGCTGCTATAAACTGCAATCCAAAAGCCACTGTGCTATACAAAGGAACAAAGATATTTAATGGTCCTAAGCATTCATGGGCTTATTACTAATTATAATTAACCAAACTATTCATAAGCCATGCCATTGCTTTGATTCCTCCTGATTTCAAGCTCAAGACCTTGCCAACTTTATTTCTTCATTGACTCTTCTTTTCTTGCCACTGACATCATGATTTAGGACCTTCCTTGAACTTCCAGGCTCAAACAAATCCTTCTTTCCTCTTGTGCTCAGCCTAAGTTCTCTCTTTTCTCCCAGATCTCTCTTGGTCAAGTCTGGCCTTGATAAACTCACTTAGAGCTTTGATATTTTCACCAGAGGATTCAGGATTTAACCCTGGAAGTGCACTCTAGTTTGTATCTTTAGCAACATTTATTCTTATGACCTAGTTTTCCTCCTTGGGACTCAGACTTCCTTCTCAGTTTTTTTTTTTTTTTTTTTATTTTTATTTTTTTTTATTGAATCAATTCTTTCCTTGTGCCTTTTAAAAGTAAATTTCCATGTTTTCTTTAAATATCCTTTAGTTAATGATTTTGGGTATTCTACTTATGTGAAACGTTTAAATTCCTACCTTCCAGCAACATGCAAAGTTTGTTGCTATTTCCTTTTTTCTTTTTTCTTTTTTTTTTTTTTTTTTGATATTTGCCTGGGCTTCAAGAATATAAGTTCCTTAAATTCCTTAAGGCAGGAATATATTTCAAATATAGTTCAGTTGTCTTATTGAATGATGGCATGCAGAATTTTATATCTTTAGGAAGTAATTGAATAAATAAAACTGTATAAAATATATTCTTCTAGAGAAGGGTAAGACTCTTAAGAACTGCAGTGTTACAGACTGAGAGTCTGTAACAGAACCCACTGGAGGAACATGACTGAATATATGACTCTCATATATTTCCACTTCAAATAAAAAAAAAAAGATAAAAACTAATGAACTAATGTTTTAATTCTGTGGCTTCTAAGCTGCGGACCGCAGATCTGGAAAGCTGATGCTTTCCTGGTATGTATATGTTCGTAAAACACAAGTGAAGCTAATACTTGGTAGTGGTTTTGATTCTGATTTTTGGCATACAAAAATGGAACATTTTACACTGCTCCTCCAGTCACTTATGACCAACAGAGGATAAAACTTTTTTCAGGTCTTATTCTGGCATTCTAGGCCTATAGCATCACCAAACAGCAAAAATACTATCTATATTCATATCACCCTTCACATACATTTTGGAATCTACAGCTCCTGCTTGTCAACTGTAAAACCTTGACTTTCAAATCACTCATGTACAAAAAAGAAGTTAACATAGGTTTAGTAAAATCAAGCTCTGCTGACATTTTGATGACATGCCTGGACTTCAGTCAGAAGTTTGAAACCTGTAACAGTGTATTTCCAATCAATTTTCTGGCAGATATTGGATATCTAAGAGTTTGTAGAGACTCTGAATACTCAGAGGACATGCACTTTAATCTGTTTAATATTTTATTCATTATGCTTCAGTTAAAGGTCTGTGCTTTTTTCATTAAAATAAATTAGTGAATTAATTGTTAATGCACTAAATAAAATATGTTAGTATAATGTTAAGGTTGGTGTCTTTAACTGAGAAAAAATCAGAGGAGTTAAAGTTACCATGCTCATACAGCACCCATAATTCAGGCAAGCTGAACACTTGTAATTCTATTAAATAATGGACATACTGTTAAATTTAATGCTGTAGTTTATAGCTGCAATACTAGTGAGGAGATACAGATGCTGTGGGCACTCTAACTCTGAAAGTCTTGAACTCTGTTGTCAATAATCCCATACATAAGTACAATACCTTTCATCCTAAAGTTTCTCAAAATTATTTAGATATGATAAGCCAAGTTTTGAAGGCTGGTTGCAACGAATTTGCCACAAAACCTTCTGTTTACACATGCAAACATTGTGTACCGTGCTGAGCCTTGAATGCATTGCTGTAGCCCCAAAATATATATGAGGATATCTGGAGGAAGTTTGCAGTTTGAGCTCTGCTTGCTCAGTGAAGTAGGGCAGTTTATGAAAAACAGCATACTATCTTTTTAGTAGTTCTTCAACCATTTAAAGACTCTAATTGCAAACATTGAGCTGTTCACATAGAGACCAGGGATGAGGCAGTCTCAGGGAGTGCCACAAACCCACTGGCTGGCTGGTGTGCAGGTAACCACCTGCACGTGCAAAACCAAAAAAAAAAGATACAAATGAAACCCTAGTTCCATTACCGTACTATGGTTTCAAGGTTAAACCCTGTATGTGCCAAAGAGAAAAGGATGGCTACAGTCAGGAAAAAAACCCTTAATTTAGAGAAGAGCCTAAAATATCAAACCAGATATGCTTCTAATTTCAGTTTACACATTGAGGAAGTTAGAGTGTTTGTACAAACTATCTTACATGCCTAGACAAAGCTGCAGAAGAATGTAATGGATATTTGATTTAAAAGTTATTTTGGTTAAACAGTTTGCCCAGTTTTCTTGCAGATATTTAATGTTGAATGGGGGTTTTGTTGTTGTTTTTTGCCCCCCCCCCCTTTTTTTTTTTTTTTTCCACATGGCACCATCCTGCGGGCAGCACATGGAGTTCAGCTGTCTCAAAGTGGGAAAAGGATTCTTGCCTATGAGTTGGCGGGGCTCATTGAGAGAGCTTAAACTAGGTTCGAAGGCAGAGGGGATATAACCAGGCTCACTAGAGACTAGCCTAGGGGTGGCATGCCGATGTTGGGGGTGAAAATGATAGCCCAGCTCAAGTGCATCTTGTTGCCCAATGCACACAGCATGGGCAACAAAGAGAATGAGCTAGAAGCCATTGTGCAGCAGGATGGCTATGACTTAGTAGCCATCACAGAAGCATGGTGGGATGACTCTCATGACTAGAGTGCTGCAATGGATGGCTATAAACTCTTCAGAAGGAATGGGCAAGGAAGGAGAGGTGGTGGGGTGGCTCTGTACGTTAGGGAGTGTTCCAACTGTATAGAGCTCAATGATTGTGATGACAAGGTTGAGTGCTTGTGGGTAAGGATGAAGGAGGGGGAGGCCAGTAAGGCAGATATAGTGCTGTGAGTCTGTTACAGACCACTGAACCAGGATGAAGAGGTAGAACTTTACAAGCGGCTGGCAGAAGTCTCACAATCACTAGCACTTGTTCTCATGGGAGACTTCAACCTACCATCTGCTGGAACTAATACAACACAGCAGAGAGGAAACAGTCTGGGAGATTCCTGAGTGTGTGGAAGATAACTTCCTGACACAGATGGTAAGTGAGCCTACCGGGGGAGGCGTCTCACTTGACCTGCTGTTCACAAACAGAGAAGGACTGTTGGGAGATGTGGTGGTCAGAGGCTATCTTGGGCTTAGCGACCATAAAATAATAAAGTTCTCAATTTTTGGTGAAGTAAGGAAGGGGGTCAGCAGCACTGCTATCATGGACTTCCAGAGGGCAGACTTTAACCTGTTCAGGATGCTGGTTGAGAGTCCCTTGGGCGACAGTCTTGAAGGGCAAAGCGGTCCAGGAAGGCTGGACATTCTTCAAGAAG
>KL265547.1:15638-34614 GCA_000699545.1 Podiceps cristatus
ACACGACGCCCCCCCTGCCCCCAGCCCCCAGCCCCACGCGCCCGCCCAGACACCCAGGCTGGTGGGGGGGACGACGGACGGCGTCCCGAAAGCAGGCTGGGGGTGCTGCCTCTGCCAGCGAAACAACCCTGGGAATGCAAGGAGGACACGGTGGCAGAGCGTGGGGGAGCATCCACGGCCATGCCGGGGAGGGAGGGACGGCATGGGGCTCCAGAGGGACAGGGCCCTGAATAACCAGCGCTTGGTGGGAGAGTGGGGCTCCTCTCTCCTACCTTGGGCCACCTGCAGCGAAGGTGTCAGCTGGTGGCCCAGTCCCCAGCCTCTCCCATCCTGGTAGTGACCACCAGGAGACACTTAGTAGGTGTCTAAGAAATGGATAGAGGTACCAGTCTCCTTCCAGTAACTGTAAAGAGAGTCCAGAAGGGTAGCGTGGATGAGACATCCAGCTCTGAGGTGACTAAATCAGAAATAATTCTTCCCTCTGTGTATTTAAAGTCATCACACAAGGCAGCATCTTCCCACGAGCACAGTGCGCTGCTTTATCCGACGGGTGTAGGAGATCCCAACCTGCCACGCACTCGACACGTCTACCTGATGACAGACGCAGCGGGGCTCCCACTGTGCCCAGCAGAACCAGTCTCTGGTGTAAGCAGAGCTGCCTGCAGAGGTGAGATCAGGCAAAGGGCCGGGGGGGGTTCTGAGCTGCTAACGCAGTGTCCTACCTCAAGACGCTGGAGAGAGGTGGTCTGTGGAGCCTTCAAGGGTCCCCAGTGGAAAGCATGTAGAAATGCCCTTCAAAGCAGAAAATACAAAGCCCACACTCCTAATATAACTGAAGAGGCTCTAGTTAAAAAGACACATATTTGGCTTCTACTTATCTACACTATTACTGAAAAAAAGGGAGTTTTCTTCCCCTGTGAGACGCAAACCCCGTGCCGCTCTCCCCTCCGATGCGCACGCAGCCAAGCGCCGAGCGTGCATCCAGCCCCTCGACCCACCCGGAAACGCAGACACTGGCAAACTCTGCGTCGCTCTTTGCCTGAGCTGCTCAGCAGCAGATCTCCAGCGGATCTGTAGCACGGCTCCCACTTTATATGAGGTGAGACCTCTGTCTCCAGAGCAAAAGCAGACGTGTGTTTTGCATTGAAACAGCTTCTTCACGGTAGTCAGGTGTAGGACGGCAGCAGGGTCAGGGCACAGGGAGCAGGACTCACAGCCCCACCTGTATTTTGACCAGCTACATGGGAGCATCACTCTAACACCGTTGTCTCCAACCTGCCTTTAAAGCTTTTGCTCCACCAAAGCTGAACAACCGCCATCGCCACCAGGAAGCTGAAGGTTATTTCAAAGGGGTTTGGACCTTCGTAAGTTCCGTGCAGCTCCTGCTGCCTGGGGCCGTGGCCGCCACTCACGACTGAATCCCACATGTGGCATTAGCAACACATCGACCTTAAAGTGGTTGGCAAGGAGGGAAGTGGTCTAGTGCTGATGTTTGGGAAGCAGAAGAACCACGGGGTCCCCACAGGCCCATCTCAGGTGTTGGCACAGTGGGTGACACCTAAAGGTGAGGCTGGGCATCCACGCGCGGAGCTATTCAGACACGTGACAACAGGATTTCCCTGTTTGGGGAAGAAAAAAATTAAACTACCCTTATAGAAGTGGTCTGTGATGGTCATAGCACGCGCGTGCAGACACCTCTTCCTGCACCCTCGTTTTTCAGGTAGGTTCTCGTGTGCTCGCAAAAAGGGGCTCAGCACCCAAAGCCCAGTCTTGGGATGCAGGCTGGCATCCAGAACTCCATTCACCCAGGTCAGATTTAATTGTGCCATCGATTTTATTTAATCATATTCTTGCTTTTCCTAATTCACTTACACTCTACTTTGCCATCCGTCACAGGGCTGCAGTGGCAGCAGGCTGCCTGCAACTAGTATCTGAATCGCTGCCATTTGAAGCTGCCTGTGGGCGTTGTACTGCCAGCAAGCAGATTTTTGTGCAAGCCCTTTCCAGCAGACCGAAATGCAAACGGGGGCAGAGACAAGTCCAGAAGTAAGAGGAACCCAGTCCCCAAAGCCTCTGCAGATTCAGCAGCAGAGTGCTGAACTCCGCGTATTTTGCACCAATGGTCTCTGTCAGAATTGTGTTTATCTCCAGGGCTGTTGGCGAGCATCAGGCTGGGTCTCAGGGAGGAGAACAGGCCCTAGTGAGAATGGGCAGAGTTGCCCCAGGCCCAACCTTGCACCATCAGAGTCAATACTAGGGTTTTTCAGCGAACCGCACCAGGGCTTTCTGGAGCGACCTTTATGCAGCCCAGTGAAAACACCTTTAAAAAACCTCCACAGATAAATAAGCAGGGAAAAAACACAGAGAAAGATGAAAGAAATTGTGAGCTTTCTTCTAACTTAAACCTTATATCTCTTCAGCCCCTTACCTAAATAATTTTTGATGAAAACATTTTCTAATGGAATAGTATCCGCATTTAACTAGCTCTGATTTTTCTGTAGCTCATAACCTTATTTTGAATGGCTGAATCGAATTATTTTCATCTCCATCCAAAAGCAGCACAACACTGGCAGACACGCCATCTCTGGGAATCAGTACCCCAAAACCAACAGAAACCTCCCAGGCAGAATGGGTTGGGGGAGAATTATTGCAATCTTTTCTATTAGTATCAGCCTTGCAAAGTGATTTATTGGGATAATCAGAGACAGAGCCCAAGCATAAACCCCAGCCCTTCCTGTGTGTCACCAGGACAGCGCAGCGGCACAGTGACGCTCCGGCGCGTGCCGAGGGAAGGGCGCGGGTTGCACCGGCGGCGCGGGCACTCCCTGTGGAGCTCCGCTGCCTTACGGGCGGCGCCGGGAACCTGCCGCTCCCCGCGAGGATCAGCCCATGCACGGCCTTGGCTGGTTGCTCCCGGTTCCAGGGAGGAACCGTCTAAATATTTTACCTTTAGTTCATTAGCCCTTAAACACTGTCTTGAGGTGTGGGCAGCATTATAAAAGTCTTAGCCATGCAGCATCTCGGGGAGCCTCCCGGCTCGTACTGACCGGCCTCTGCTTCTTGAAACAGGTGCGAGTCGCCCCCGATACCCCCATCCCCAGTGCTGCAGGGTAGGAGCACGGGAGATGCCGCATCCACCCCACAAAGGGCTGCAAGAAGATTAGGGAGGAGAACTCTGAAGGTCCTTCTTAAAATTTATGTATCTTATTTTTGGAGCGTGCAGGGCCGAGGAAGCTAGGAGGGGTGGGATTTCTCTGGAGGAGGTTTCTGATCTCGCAGAGTTGGATACATGAAATACTTTCCTCTTCCAGCCCCTTGTGCTTGGGCATCCCAGCGTCACAGGGCAGCCTGGCACATGGACGGGGGTTGGGGAAGGGACCCTGTTACAGGCTTCTGCCATCTGATAGCGTGGTAACGGGGCTTAGAGTAATAATGACAACTGTTTACGACAGGATTTGCTCCGATCCACACAGGCAGGACCCAGCCTTCTTGTGAACTGGGGGTCATGGGAAATCACGGCGTTTTCTGTGTTTGCTACCAAGAAACGCTCAGCATGGCTTCGTAGCTATTACAGAGGATGGAGGCAGCCCGTGGGCAAAGGCTCCCTCCTGGCCCAGCACCACGTGTCCCGGCTGCGGGGTTAAGCAGCGCCAGATGTCGAGGCGTGAGGAACCCCAACCTTGGAGACAAGGTCTCCCTTAGAGGAGGTGGCTCGGTGCTGGCTTTTCTCTGCATTTCAGAGCTGGCAGAGCACATCAACCACCGGTGAGCTGGTTCCTTTGCTCACTGTTATTTTGAGCAGCTTTTATTTATGTTAAAAGATCAAGGCCCTGACGACCCTTTGGGCTGAGCAGTTCACTGCTGAGTACATACTCAGGAAGGCTGGAGGGCCGGCACCCGCAGGCAACTGCCAAAACAGAGGGTTGTATTATCCAACAGTTTCCTCCCCCGAGACCCGATTCATGAAAGAGAAAATCAAAGCCAAGAAGCCTTAGGTGTGGAGCAGCAGCCCTCCAAAAAAAAAAAAAAAAAAAAAAAGAAAAAAGAAAAAAAGAAAAAAGACCCATGAATTAGGCTGTAAGACATAACACCTCTGGTTGTTTTCTTCGTCACGTGCATGTGATTAAAGCCACACGCATGGTGAAATCCAGGTTTCTGAAGGAAAATACACAAGGGTGGGGGAGACCCAAGGTGACTGGAGCTTGAGTCCTGGTCAGCCAAGCATGCCGTGGCCACCTCTCCCATGGCACCCGCTTACCCCCAGCACCGATGCTCCAGCCCTGTGTATCCCACACCCACACAGCCCCCACGGGAGCTCGTGGTCCATTTCCCACCACCTGCACGCTCGAGTGATTCCTCAGAGCTCCTCGCTTGCAAAGAAACCCCCCCACATCAAAACTAGCTGTCTGCAAGAGCGAGGTGGTGAGGCTGGCTGGGGTGCAAACACTGCGACAGCAGTACAACGCCAGCTGGGAGATGCTTTCATTTCAATAGAGGGATGTTGGGACTAATGTATTCAGTGTTGGTTCTTCTATAGTTCACAGAAACATCTTCTAAACACTTTATGCTAATGGTTTAAATCACTTGTTCTCCTGCAGAGGTGAAAATGAAACTGAAGCAAAAGCAAAAGGTTTTGCATTCCTAGAGGGAACCCTGGACTCACAGCATGTTTTGGGCCAAGAAAAATCATCTCACTTCTGCATCTGCTTGCCGTTATCTGCACAGAGGGCCACGACAGGATGGGGAGGAGTTGCCTACATGCAGCACTGGCCATCCCAACATGCTTTCACTGCCTGCCAGCCAGGCACAGAGCACAGTGCCCGGTACGGTGTCTCCATCCTGCACCAGTGCGGGAGCTCCCCCAGGATGGATTTTTTCCAAACCTCTGCTGTCAGACCAACCCTTTCACTTGACATGCGGAAGCCAGAGGAGGAACTAGAGCAGCACGTGTGGGCGATACAGAAGGGAACTCCCCGGTGAATCACTTGCTCCTGTCCACAAAAATCCCCCACCACTGTCATTTACATAATTAATGCCTCCTGTCCCAAAAGTTCCTGAATTACGTGAAAGATGCTGAATATAGTATCTCTCCTGCAATAATCACACAATGCTAAAGAAAGAAGAGACACCTCTGAGGGGGAAGTAGCAGATGTTATGCTACAGGACACTGATAGCTGGGACTAAAATTACTAAGAAGGTGTACAAGCATTTGGCCATAAAAATGGTCTTATCCTATTCTTACAAAAAGCATCTTTGATTTTTTTAAGGGTCACAAGGACTTTGATTTTTATCTCATCTGAAAGACGGTACCTCCCCCTAGCTCTATGCTGAGGAACTGGTTCAGTAATGGCTCTCAAAGCCTCTGCCACTTGGAGCTCCCCTAAAGCATCTAGGGACATCTCCAGACCCCCCCACACCATGCTGGGATATTTCCAGCCCATGTCCTTGAAACTTTTTACAGGAAAAAAAAGCAAATCTAGCTGAAAAGATTTAGTGGAGCACAGAAGGACAACAAGCCCTTGGATGTCACAAATAAAAAGACACAACTAAGAAGGTGGGTCTTAACTTCTGAGGCTCTGTCCCTCTCCTTGAGCTCCTCTCTGCCCATCTACACACGCCCTCCCCAGACCACCTGGGTCCTAAGCAAGAACAGAGCTTTCTGAAGTGATGGGATGGAAAGAAAAAGCACAGTTCAGAGTTCGGTTCTCCAGCCCCAAGAACGGCCCCAGAAGCACAACCTGCCCACTGTAAATCCTGCAACGCTGGAGATAATGTCCTTACCCTTCAGACTGCTAAAAAGAGAGACCCTTTCCAAAATTTGCATTGCAAATGAAAAGCACTGAAATTTAATTGAAAAAAGTATCTCTCACTTCCATCCCGGACTTTACCAAGGGCTGTGTCCACACAGATTCGCCCTTATAGCTAAGAACCACATGTTTGCATTCACAAGGCATCTTCCAGTCCCTCCAACCTCACCGAGCGACAAGACCTTTCATACTGCTTGTTATTCACTACTTCTTTAGAAGTAGAAAAATCAATACGTGAAGACGAGTGCAGATATACTGTATTTTTGAACAGGTGTAACACTGCCATTATTGCAAACCAGGGGCCCAGCTTGTGTGGAACCAGCCTTTGAAGCCTTTGGCTTCAAGAGCAGACGCAGTGGCTACCAGCAAGCTGATGAGGGCACAGCCTATACTGATTCAGGCTCTCAAAGAGAAAAGGAGTAAAAAGGTGGAGAGCATCCCCCCTGTTCCCTTTGTACATCTTGAAGAACCAGTATTTGCTGTCTAAATAAATTATCGTATCCCGGGCACTCCCCAGCATGTTGCTGCAGGACCCAGCTATACCAAGTGATACCCGTGCTTCCTGAACACTTAGTTCCTGTCTTCCATTTGATTGTCACCTGAATTTTCCACATGCCCTCTGGTTTAGGCACTGATTTTAGACCGCTGGCCTCCAGCCCGTGGTGGCATTTGCTGACAGAGGAGAGGGGTGTGAAGGCAGGTCCAGACGGGAGCAAGCAATGACACCACAGGGCTCGGCTACCGCTGGTGCTGCTCAGAGGATGGAACCCAGGCCACAGCTGGAGGCAAATTACTGTCACAAAATCTCTGCTGCAGGCTTCTGGCTTTCCGTGGGAAGGAGAAGCGTGGCTTAGCCAGGCTGGGAATTATTTTTGAATGAAAAGGCTGTTCAGAAAGACACAAGGTGCTGCATTTCCCAGCAGACAACTTGCACCATAATCTCTCACCCCAGCTGGCCCCGGCCCCAATGCACAGATGAATCCTGCACTGCCAAGACAGGAGGTTTCCCTCTGCAGAGACAGGAATGGAGAGGCCCGGAGCAGAAAGAGCTCCCAGAGGTGTCCGGGGGTTTGAAGCCAGAAGGCACAGCGCGTGCTGGAGCGTCAGCAGGGAATGCCATTCCCCGCAGGGCATCGCTGCCCACCCACAAAGGCTCCTCAAAGGTCACGTCTCCCTAGAACGGATGGCGACAGTTACATTCATTCCACGCAACCAGCCGGGGGGTGATTCATGAAGCTGTGCCTTGGGTTGTGCTGGCAGGACGCAGCTGGAACAACAGCTGCAAGCAAAGTACAGCGTGCTCCGGGGAGCGGGCGAGCAGAGGGATACGTGCCACCACCAAGAGGTCACAGCTGGGCAAAGGAGGTAGCGAAGAGGGTCTGTAAAGGAGAAGTGAGAAAAATCTGCCACCACAGCACCTCCACATCCTGCCAACCCAGGGAGAAACGAGAGCTGAGACAAGACGATGAGACGATGCCGCAGCACCCATTGGAGAAGGACATTGCCCGTGAAGCAGCCAGGCTGCTCCAGGAGACTCTCCTGCTTGGGCAATCACCGTCTTTCCCCAGCACTGTGGACCAGGGGGATCTACAGTCCTTCCCTCCTGAGCCTGGTCATCTCACGGTGACCACAGCTTGAGAAACAGTAATTTATAGGAATAAAATGAGGTTGCCAGGCTTGGGTTTGTTCCAAGGCATTTTTTTGGTGAAGTGTGGGACATCTGTTACCCTTTTCAGGCCTTCTCACCAACCTTCCCAGGAACAGCTAAGGGCAATGTGAACACCTCACGGAGGTGGGCACGGCAGATCTCAGCTCAGAGGACACGGAGCTGGGTCCACCTGGGCACAGCTCCTGTCCCAAGGCCAGTCCGACCGGTGGGTGTCCATCTCTGACAGTCTATTCAAACTCAGAAATCTGGACAAAAGTGGTTTTGTTTTTTGTTCCAGGTCAGAGAGATTTCAAGAAATGGACATTTTCCAAACAGGTTAAAAAAATAAAAATCCTAGTATACTTTTTCAACAATTCAACTTCAGGGTTTTTTTGGCTTATTTCCAAGAGACACCACTAATTTAAATACATGGGAAACCACGGACTCGGCACGGCATCCCAGCACTCTTTGGAAGACATGACGCTGTTCCTATATTCTCCATTGCTATTTCAACCAACGGACCTCACTCCACGTCCTCCCTCTTCCTTACGTGCTCTGCCATATTAATAGCGTGCCTGCTGTCCCCACTCCAGCTCACCAAGACCATCGTGAGATGGCAGGAGGTTCTTGCAGCCAGTGGGCTGGGGACTCCCCCGAGGGCTCTCCATCACCTTCCTGGAGCTGGTCCACAACACACAAACACGTGTATCTGCACGTACCTCTGCGACAGACAAACATCGGCAGAGGGGAAGGGGAAGAGGGAGCCATCAGAATCTACATAGGAGCGGTGACAAACCATCCCACACAGGCAGGGCCCTTCTGCCCATAACTACCCTGCAGATGCAGTCCAACCTGGACCAGCGATGCCTGACGCCCAGGGAAGCGTGGCAGAACATCCACCCAGGATAACACCTCTGAGGGTCTCTGCTTACGTGACACTCAAAGTTAGGTCTTAAATGACTCAATGATCCAGATTTGCCTCGCCTAACTCTAGGAATTTTGCTAAATAAGAAGACGTGGTTCCCTGGGGAGTTGGTGGTGAGAGAGCAGGAGTCAAACACGGCTGGACGGACACGGCCCCAGCCGCCTTCGCTTCCTCTGATGCAGACATGGGCTCCTTGCACTGCCACGCACATCCCGTACTCTCATCCTCTGCTACATTTATAAAGGAAAAGAAACATCCCTCCAGCAAAGTCAGGACCCGTGTTGTGGTTTTAATTTCACTACAGGCTTTTTATAGCTTCCAGTGGAAAAAAAGCCCTGTAACGTGAGAAGGTCGGGGTAATGTGACCAGCGAGCTCAGCACTGCCGGGGCCAGAGGCAAACGCAGCCGGGAGCGGCCAAGCACAGAAATGCAACCTGCCGCCAGCAAAGCAGGCTGACGCGGCCCCGAGCGCGATGCAGAGCCCACCGCCGCAAGGGAAAGCAGCTTCGTTTCTCATGCTCTGCTCCAGTTGATGCCTCAGCCTCGCTCAGCTGACGAGGGCGGTTACACAAGGAGCCCTGACGACCTGCTCTGACACTGGGCTCGTGTTCAGTAGCTTCGGGATCACGCACTTGAGTAGCTGCTCACAAGTATCAGGGCAGGATGCAGGGTCTGCTCCTTCATTTTAACATTGTAAAGCACTTTGAAGGAGCTGTTGGCTCCGCAGGTCTTTACATTGGATTGCAAAGAGCATATTTGTGCTTAAGTCAATACGAAACTAATTGTTTGGGAAAGTAAAGAATTCAGGCCTCAGATTCTGTTCTGCTTAACATAAGGAAACTCTGGGGGGAAAAAAGCCTGGAAAAAAAATTATCCCAGTTGGTTGGAATCTGGAAGCAAAACCATGGAGGCACGAGGTCAAATCCCAAAGCAAGAAATAAAATGAACAGATCCCCCCGCCCCGCCGTGCATCAGCGAGGCTCCAGGCAGCAAGCTCCGGGCTGGGACAGGGGCAGCAGGACACCTGCTCGTGGGGTGTGCGCAGCCCGCCCGGGCGATCCCGCCCTCCCCGTCCTTACCCAAGTGCTCATTCACAAACTCCGCAGCCCAAACTGCCCTCGCTGCCGCAGCAACGAGCGCTTCAGGAAGCCTAAAAGGGTAACAGGAAAAACAGCAAGGGCTGCATGGAGCCACACACCAGCGGCACCACCCACCCCTTGCTCACTTGCCCTCTCATATGTTTATATAGCATCACAAAATCCTACATAACCCAACGGGGCTTTTCCGGTTTATGTAACATTTGTGTCGTAACAGACCCTCATTCATCAAACACGTCACTAACAAATTTCCCACCAAGCAAAGCCAAGGGTGCTCTCGGAGACAGCTTTTGAAACAGTGCCTGTGTTTGGACCCAGATGTTGGCCAAACTTGGGTTCCTCGTTTCAGATCAGATTAAAAACCCCAATGTCCAAGGGGGGCATTCATCCCCAGCTTCAACCCCTCCCAAAGACAAGTCGTTTTCACATAGAGCAGAGGCACCCGAGACTTGCAGATGGCTAAAGGAAAGAAAGAGAAGTTGCCCCACCAATGACAAACCAACCCCAGACCCATTTTCAGGAGGGATTTAGACACTGAAGAGACTGATTTTGGGATTCAGGTGCATATTTTTCTTTCAAATTAACACAAAGTGAGAGTCCAGAGTGTTTGGTGCAGAAGTGTCTTCACAAAGTAGGACCTTGGCCAGGGCAAGGACAGAGGAGACACTTAGTAAGTCCAGGCCCTTTTCCTCCTCTGCTCAGAGCCTGCTCCCCAGCCCCTGCCTAGATCAAAACCTGCCATTTGGCAGGGCACAGCAGGAAAACCAATCCCCCATCGCACAAACCATGTTTCATAAGGAGATTGCATTTCAGAGAGAAAGCCTCCGGCATTTGGCTCCGTGACCCTACGGTGAATGAACCGTGTGGGCTGGGTGCGCGTAGAGCCGTGTCCAGCCCAGCACAGAGGGACGTATCTACGCACGCAGCCCGGCGTCCTCACCGCCGCTCCCCAGGGGAAGGCAGCTCAGTGGGACTTGCAAATATTTTGTGTCCAAGGAGAGCGAGCGCTTGCCAGGAGTTCTCATGAAGGCTACGGCACGCTGGGATTAGTTCCCAGTTCTCGGTCCAAAATATCCCTTAACATTAATGCTCAAGGCATGCTGCAAAAAACTATTATCTGCTGGGACTTGCAGCAGGGACTGACCCCTGGGAGTGTTTTCCTGCCCATTTTTGGCCTCTGTATGATTAGAGCTATATTGCTCCATGGATATTCTGCTTTACCCCGCCTCTTAATGCAATGCCCGTTACATCTTTTAGGGGAAGCCGCACGTAGATCTTTAAGGACTGCTTTTTCTAAAGGCCTGAATTACGTCCTTGCAAGCTTTTCTCAGCTGGAAGTCACACTTTTAAGACCTCAGGCTCAAAAATATATAGAAATGAAGATACAAAAGTGGAATAGAAGGGAGGAAAGGCAGAGAGTTGGAGCCTGAAACATCCAGGAGACACTAACAACCTCGCAAGCCAACCAGCCCTAGCAAATCTTCTGCAAGTATGTTGGTGTCATGCCTGGATGACAGCAGAGTGGGATGCTGCGAAGAGGAGACAGTGTCCTTTGAAACGCCTTCTTAATGGCCAGAGGCTGCACACGGGGGAGATATTCAGTCATCCTGGGGGGTCAAGGAAAAGCCCTGGACATGAGATACTGGTCTTGATGCTGTGGGGATACCCACACCCTCGCCGACATCAACGGGAAACCTCTGGTATGCCACAAAGGACAGGAGCAGGCGAGACAACCCCATCTAAGAGGTCCTCAGACAAATTATAAAAGAAGCTGCACTCTGGGTGACCCCAGCTTGTCACCAGCCCCCACCACAGAGCCAGCCACAAGACCAGCGGAGCAACCCAGTCAAGAGAAACATTAGAAAACATGCAGTGGCTTTTGGCTGGGAGCTTGCACTGGGTCCTTCTGCCTAGGGTGAGGGACCCATAGCCCCCAGGAGACCTCTGTCCCCAAGAAAATCCCCGTAGGCAATGGTGCACCAAAGGGATGGGGAGGGGAGGAAAGGGGAGGTGGCTTGCCTGGAATTTGGGCAACGCAACCATTTGTCTTGGAGGACTGCGCTGCTACAGGGAGCAGGAGGAGGCGTTTTCCAGGGCAAAAGTGCTTATTCATCACCAGAACTCATTTGGAAATTGTCCAAAACCCAGCTGTTTGAAGAAGTGAAACTTCTCCTCGGCACATCCCTCTTCTGACATAACTTTGAGGAAAGGTTTCTCCTCCCTGCAGGAGGTGGGATTGGGGGCAGAAGTTCACTGTGGGACTATCCCTCCCAGACAGGACTCACTCTGTTTCTTGGCTCTGCTTCTTTGTCATGAAACTTGTACCAGTCTCAGCCTGTCCTGCTGCAGGAAAAGAAATGGAGTTGTCAGGAAGTACAATAGTTGGGAAAAACCTCTTCCTACACAGCCCCAGTCACTGTCCTGGGGTGCTGTGCCCGGGAAGCAGAGCACCTGGGGCATCTTGGCCCCCCAAACTGTCACCAAGTTGCTCCTAGGAGTGCCACCAGCACCTGCAGAGCTTTGCCAAGTCCCAGGGTGGCGGGATGGAGGGCTCTGTGTGAAAACAAGAGTGAAAGACCAGCCAGGAGAGCAGGAGGAAGCTGCAGGAGAGAAAAGGACCTGGGGATGTGTCCAGGCAGGAGAAGGACCGTAGCAGTGTTAGGGGCTGTCCTGGAGAGCCCGTTGCTGTACTCCTGTCAGTAGGAATAGAGGCAGATGTGGGAGAAACCGAGGCTTGTAGGAGTAGCTGAGCTTTTGCAATGAATTTAATACCAGCTTTATGGATCACAAACCTTCACAGCTATTGCTCGGAAGTGATACAAGCTCTGATCCCCAGATGCTCCTCACATCCCAGCCCTCACACCGGCATTGCACTGTGGGGCAGCGCTGGCCAAATGAAAGAGCAGGCAGAGAGGGGTGACAGCCCCCGCTTCACAGCACCCGTCTCAGCAAGGCCGGATGCGGCAATCCTGGAGCCCCATCCCGACCCGGGGCGGCTGCATCCTGCAGGACTTGGGCTTCTTTCCACACCTGGAGGAAAAAATCCCCACAGCTACAAACGCAATGTCAGTGCTGGCAGATAAACAGAGAGGAGAGGCTCCGAGAGCTGCTGTGGCCGTCAGAAACGGGCATCTCCCATACGCATTAACTTGGTCTATCTTGGGGCACCGAAAGGAAACTTTGCGTAGCTCCTGGTGTCTGCTCAATAGCAGAGCCCGCAGATCTCAAACTTTAAGACAGATCAAATAAAATTAGTTTCTTTTGGAGGGGGAAGTAATAAAAGATATTTAAAACTTAATGTAGACATCTTAAATCCCATCTATTGCCTGGCCCTTTATCAATGCCAGGCAGGCAGAGGCTGACCACCAAGCTGGCCTGGGGCTTAGCCCCACACCCACCTCCACCGCATGGGTCACTACCCAGATCACTCCAGTACATGAAGCTGTGAAAGCTCAATGCTGCGAGAGCACCCTCCTCTCAGGCTCTGAAAAGCCGAGCTCCAAGCGCCGGAGCTCACCCTTCTGCCCAGCCCTCACCTGCTGCTGCTCCGAGGCCCAAGATCTGCTGGCAGCCTTCAGAAATTGAGGGATTTCGCTTGCAGGGATATGTCTCTGCTCTTTCATGTTTTATTAGTGTCTCTCAGCCCTCATTATCTCTTTACTTTCTTTACCAAGGTTCATTTATGCCAGCCTAAGACCAGGGAGCAACCAAGCTGCTTTCATGAGCCAAATGTAGTCAAGGAAGGGTTAAACAGTTTTTCCTATTCTGTCCTGTCCTTAACCACAGGTTCTGGTTCTT
This sequence comes from Podiceps cristatus, assembly GCA_000699545.1. Classification (NCBI taxonomy): domain Eukaryota; kingdom Metazoa; phylum Chordata; class Aves; order Podicipediformes; family Podicipedidae; genus Podiceps; species Podiceps cristatus. Next base: position 28,914 of record KL265547.1, read on the forward strand.
CCTCCATCCACCTCTTGTCTTTCCTCAGTTTCACAAAGCTATGGCTGGGGTTTACTGCCAGATAGCCGATATCTCAAGAGCATTAACTTGCAGCAGCCTTGATGTCCCCAGCCTGGGAGATCCCTAGTTCCCCACCTGAACCAACCAAGCAGATCGCAGCCCAAGCCATGGGGCTGGGGGAGCTCAGCCTTAACGTGAGCCAGGCTGCAGGATCAGGCCCAAGGGGGCTGGACACCAAAACAAACACATCAGCCACAACCCCCTTGCTCCAGGATCTGCAGTAGGATGCTTTTAATCCCAAAGGGAGTCCACAGCATAGAGCACATCAGATGCACGGCAAAGGGAGAGGCTGGAACAAAGCCAGGGGAGCTGTCTTCAAAGGATCAAACTCAATTTTTACCTTCTGTTTCAGAATAATTGATCTGCCTCACTTGCAGTGCTGGAAGCAAAGGATCTGGCCAGATTTCGGAGTGAAGTTCACTTCTGTGTGAAGACTCACTCTCCACCTACATCAAATCCCACCTCTCAATGCTTGGCTGGAGAAACTGCTGCCACGTCTGCCTGGCAGCTCTGCCCCGGACCGGCCTGCCAGCAGACAGCAGAGCTAGGCCGGCAGCTGATGGGTCCTCAGCAGCTTGGTCAATAGAGCTGTTTAAGGTTAGAGCCAGCAGAAAGGCAAGTGCGACATAGAGCTGCTCTGCATGGCCAAGCTGAGCGTATCCGCACCAGGAATGTCACTAGAGGAGAAATGGCCATCTGCGGTAAAGAGTATCCCACTAAGCTTTGGTTTTAATTAAGACTGTTTTGGTTTCCCCCCATACTAAGACGTTCCGGTCAAAAATTGCATTTTGTTGGACATTCTGTTCCCATACCAATACTACTCCGAGTACCCTAGAAATGAGGAGGAGCCAGAAATGACACCCAGGACGTGTCTCAGGCTTTGGGGTACCTCATGGTTACACACCGAGCCCCAGACTGATGGCCCTTCCTTCAGTTTGAGTCTGAGCATTTTCCCAGGAAGCACCAAATGGCTGCGTCTGCTCACGCCCCAGCAAAGGCTCTTGCACCAGGGACAGGCCCAGTGCCACCGACCTCCACGAAGCCCAGGTTCATCTCAGCCCAGCTGTGCTCCCTCCAGATGAAGGGACTGACTCGGTTGCAGGGGCAGGAGCAGACTCGGGTTCCTCAGCTGACTGCTTTCACCACAACACCTCTTTCCTGGGTGGAAATCAGTTTTAAAAGATGGGATAGCATGAATCCTCACCTGCCCTACTGCATCATTACGGGGAAAGTAGAGTTCACGTGGCTGCAAGCACCAAACTGGCTACCAGGTCTCCCTGTCCCACTGACCAGAGACTCTTCAGGGGTTCACTCAGACCTGTCCGAGCAGGATGCATTTTTCCATGCTCAGTTACAGCCAAAGCCCTATGCAAAATGGAACATCATATGCTGGATTCTGCAAGCCTTTCCCATAACGATCAAAGCAAGCAGCAACCTCCACTCCCTGGGGAGTGACACGACCTCTGCTCGCTCCCACTTGCCAAGTGAAGGGCACTTCCCAATCACACCGCTGTGCAGACAGGCACAACACCACAACTGCCGTTACCTGGCTTCAAAGTCACCATTACAACAAGTCTCCTCTAACTCTTGCATCTTTTATAGAGGCTCATCCTATCGTTTCTGCATCGTTTCGCTCCCAGATCCTCCAAGGAGGAGAATTTCTAGTGGAAGTGCTGACACACGTCCACGCAGCCCCGCTGCAAACTGCCTGGCTTTCCGCAGCAGCACCTTTCCCTGCACAGCCCGCTCCGTCTAGACACCGGAGCATGGGCAGAACATCCCCGTTTATCCATTAGAGAGTGAATCAGCAAGTCTAGAGCCCTGCTCGCTGTGGATTAGCTCTCCATTGGAAACGATAGCTCTCGTTATCGTCATTGTACTTTGCCATTAATCCATCCGATGGAGTCTGGCCAGCAGCCCAGAACGGCTGGGGCGGCCACAGAAAGTTTCTGTTCCCTGTGCATATTTTCATCTCCACCACGCTGAGCTCCCCACGGCCCTGCTAACGGCCTCGGCTAATAGCAGAGCCCACTTCCAGCTCAGAGAGATCAATGGTAATTTAATTGCTAGAGCATCTTCCAGGAAATCTGCTGCTGGATCCATACGTGGTTAGAAAGAAAACAGAGAGGAATGACATGGTGAGCAACAGAGCAGGGCTTGCCTTGGCTGTCACCCTGTTATAAAGCACCTCAAATTCGGGTACAACCCCTCTGAGAGAAGGAATTCTCAGTCTAGGTGCTTGCTAGCCGCGGTCGCTGCTGCCCACAGCTGCCAGCAGCAGCGCAGACCCAGATGGTTCACCGCCTTGCTGCAGAGATGCAAAGAGATCCAGGTGCACACCGGGACTGCTGAATAAACAGGGCTGGCAGCTCCCCAGCAGAGTTTATACCATGTTTTGGTGCATTTACTGAGCTTGTAGGGCAGGGCTGTAGACAGAGTGACAGGATCTGTTCCCTTCAATCCCCCACATGCCCTCAGACAGCAGCTTCTAGGAAGGGTCTGGGTACCTTGCTACCTCTGCTGAATTTTGTGAGCCAGATCAGCAACGATTTCCCTTTTTAAATCATTTCATAGACTCTTGAAGGTCCAACACAGTCAAACAAGCAAGAAAGAGCAGCCTTAGGGGAAGACCACGAAGGGACAAATCACCTTGCACAGACATAAGGTATGATGAGCTCTTCTCTGCTCTGCAGCACCAAGTGTAGGATGCAACTGCAGACAGGAACATGACTTATAAACTACCCAGTCTTCTGGCTGCCTTTAGCCAACATGATATCTGTAGGTGGCTGGAATGTTGTCTGTCTCCTGAGGCTGCTAAAAGGGAACCCAGGATGCCAGCACAGAGGGGCAGAATCTTTTGACCACAAGAGGAGCTGCAGCAGAGCGGCCTTCCACACTGACAGGTCCCCGTGGGAGGTCTGGCCACAACCACCCCTCCCCAAAGTAGGGCTCCTGCCAGAACTGACACCCCTGATTGCAAATCAAAATATTTTTCCCGGCTGCTGCCTTTTGTGCCATCTTTCATCACACCTTTGCCATCTCACTGGCATTTAGGGAGTTATGCTTGAGAGCAACAGGTCTGATTCTGGCTCCTGATGACTGTAAAGAGTAATTTGTCATGTATGAGAAGACTGTGGGCTAAAATGTAACTGCCAACACTCTTCCTGTGCATGTAAACCTTGCTAGTCCCACCTCTGTAGAGAAGGACTGAGAAATCTGCTGGCCTCCTCCCTCTCGCTGCCAGTGTTTTAAGCTCCAAGCCCCAGCAGCGGTTTCAAGCTCCAGCCCCACTGCAGCAGCTCCCCACTTTCGTGTGGGGACCGAGCAACCGGTGCCTCCTCAGCAGCTGTGTGTGATGGGGTGTCCCACCAGCACACCCCATCTCAGAGGATGCTCCTGCATTGTACCAAACCAGTCTGTCCATCTCTAGCTTTGCCACGATGGCAGAACCCATCTTCCCTCTCCCAGCAGAGCAAATGTTACCGCTGCTGTGAAAGGAACGGACAGTGGGGTAGAGGCAGACCCTCCTCTCTCTGCCCTGGGCAGCCACATGTGTGCTCCTCCAGGCAAGGCTTGACACAAATCTTATGCTGAACCTGCTCACGCAGTGCCCTGTTTGAAATAAAGCGAGGGTATTGGAGGGGGAGCTTCCCCCGAGCAAGGACTGCAGCCCTGGAACAGGCTCCCAGCCTGCGCTCCTTCCACTCAACAATCTACATTTTCTAGAGAAGGCATTACCTACTTTCAGTGCTGCCCTTCCGGAACAGATAAGCAGAGTCTCATACCAGCACAGCTAAAGATCTAGGAGAAAGTCTAACTAAATAAAGCGAGGGTATTGGAGGGGGAGCTTCCCCCGAGCAAGGACTGCAGCCCTGGAACAGGCTCCCAGCCTGCGCTCCTTCCACTCAACAATCTACATTTTCTAGAGAAGGCATTACCTACTTTCAGTGCTGCCCTTCCGGAACAGATAAGCAGAGTCTCATACCAGCACAGCTAAAGATCTAGGAGAAAGTCTAACTCTCCTTCCCCGGGCTCATTGGGAAGAGATCTTTTATTTATCTATTTAAAAACTGAAAATCTGTGGTCAAAACCAAACCAAAATCAGTTTGTGGTTTTCAGATTTCTAACAAGAAACTGTAACACCTTTAAGAAGGCATCTACTGTGCATTAAGAAAACTTAAAAAAAAACCAGTTTCATTTAGCTAGTAAGAAATTTCCATTACAAGAAAAGTGGAAAAACCCCTTTTCAACCCAAATTGCACACCTGAAATTCCCACTGCAGAACTAAGGTTGGACTCAAAGAAGCAGATGCCACCCCTGAAGACAGGGACTAAAGGCAGCTATCCTTGGAGCTCTGGGAGAATGAGGGGTAGGGATTCACCCTTACATTTGAGCCAGGGAAATCTCATCCAGCCTTGAAGCTTTGCACTGTCCTCACTGTGCTAACAAGCAGCTCAGCTGAAAGATGGAGATAGGGAAGAGAGGGAGAGAGAAGAAACAGAATGATCAGCCTGGAAAATCTGAAATTACACCATTTGGGCTCTCCTTCCAACGATCCCCATCCATGCTACGATATCCAGATGAGCTCTGAAGCCAAATAAAAGCAGAAACAAAGCAAAAATCCCTGTAAAAGTGTTGGTTTCACTGGAGGGGATGGGGTTTGGGGGTGGAACTGCATTTCCAAGCTCCCCCTTGGTACCCACAGAGTGCAAACTATATCTGGGACCCAACCAGAGCTTACAGCTCGGTGCAGAGCTCAGGCCTGGACAGTTCAAGAAATCCAAACAGGGCTGGTGAACTAAACCTTCCTGGCCTTTGCATCCGCAGGGGAGGAATCAAAACGCCATTGCTGATGCAGCAGAAGCACTCGCTGCTGGAGCGGGGCAGGGATGCGCGAGCGTCGAGCTCAAAGCTTGCAGCAAGCCCGCGGGCACCGCGCAGGGAACCAGATGCGATGGCACATAACTAGGCAGTGTGAGAAGCCGCGGGAATGGAGTTTATAGTTCTGCTCAAGCAGCTTGGAGAGCAGGTCAGAGATCAGATCGAGGTTTAATGAAAAATAGCACGAGGCGAGATCGAGATCTCTGGCAACGTTGTGGAGGCACACCCTGCGAGCCGCGTGTCATGGCAAACGCGAAGGAGCATGCCAGGCTTTAAGCCTGCTACTCATCAGGATTATTTTTCCTGCCTTTAAGGCTCTAAGGTGCAAAAGTTAAATCCCCCTGGGTCCTAGGAGACCAATCCTGTGAGGCACTGAATACCATCCACCTGCAGAGACTCTGCCAACATCTAGACATTATCAACCCCAACTCTCTGCCCACGCGTGTTTTTCACATCACAACAACCTGGGAGTTTTACTCCCACAGGAGTCAGTGTTAACCCTGCTATTCAAAGTACCACAACAGATCCACAAATGCAAACACGTAAACCCAGGCCACTCTGGCCGAGCATCATATGATGAAGCCCTTTGGGGCACCATCTCTCTGCAGTTCAGATTGCTGAGGGCAATGAAAAGTGTTGCCAAAACCAGACAGTGCTTCTTGCAGAGTGGCAGCAGGGCAGTCATCTTGAAAAATACAGCTTATGAAGAGCAAGCACCAGCTTCTGAAAACCTCCTCGGCTACCACACACATCTGACCTC
>KL265548.1:0-35413 GCA_000699545.1 Podiceps cristatus
ATGGTTGTAAACTAAAAGAGGAGAAATTCAAGCTAGATGTTAGGAAAAAAAATTTTATGCTGAGGGTGGTAAAACACTGGCACAGGTTGCCCAGAGAGAGATGGTAGATGCCCCATCCCTGGAAACATTCAAGGTCAGGTTGGATGGGGCTCGGAGTGGCCTGGTGTAGTTGAAGGTGCCCTTGCAACTGCCCGGGGGGTTGGACATGATGACCTTCATGGGCCCCTCCAACCAAAAACATTCTATGAAAATTTAGGTAAATGGCAGTGAACAGTGGAATTTGTAGCAAAAATTTTGCACATGAAATACTAGGAAAAATAAGGTTTCTTTTCTGTTTTTCAGGCTGTGAGAGGGAAGAAGCATGTGGTTTTGCCACCATAATTCTTGCTGGTGCTGAAGTTCTGTGTGAATTATACAGTGCTGCTGAAGCCAACTTCAACTGCACCTCCTCTGGATTGGTAAAAATGATCATATTTTAAAATATGTGTTTATCATAATACTGTAGGTTCAATATAAGTAGAAGGCATCACAGAAGAAAGGCAGGCTGTTACCTGACCCCTTGGACATTGCTCTTCACTATGTCAATAATAAGTTCCTTCAGGTTGGTAAAGAAGCTACGTCCAAATGTTTTCAAAATCTGAATGCCTCAGTGTCTGGTGGAAACATCACACACCACTTAAAACGTGCTGAGCTCCCACAGTCTGGAAACCAGGTTGACTTGAAAGGGGGCTTCACCTGGATAATCCACAAGTCGGTAATCAGGCCACCTGAAACAGTCATCATTTTTCAGTCCTTTCCTCTGATCCAGGGTTTGAATCATGTGCTCTTTAGCACTATAACAGCTTCCTATTCGCTACTTTTAAACACAGCAAAGCGGCACTGAAAGGTCAAGATCTCAGTTTGATAGAATAAAAAATGACCACACAGAGCTGTGGTGCTTATAAACCGTGTGGGCTAATTCCTCCCTGTGAGTTTCTGAATAAGGAAAATGTATTTTAGGAAAGGAAAACAATTAGGTTGTATTTATTGTGCATGCCTGTTTTCTGTCTCAGGTGCAAGGTGTTTTGGGGAACTCTGCCGCCACTAGCATCGGTCATCTCAGCTGCCTGCTTCATGTCAGGAATCCAGAGGGAGGTGCAGTGATGGTCTATCTGAAGACAGGTACCAGATGCAAATCACTCATTTAATGTTAGAGTACTGTGCTCGACTTTGTAGTTACGTCTATGTAGGATCATGATTAAATGTGGGGGAGCATCTGTGTTCAAGGTGATGTAATACTTTTCAGAGTTTAACAGTTAGTGATAGACCAGAAACCTCAGCAAATCTTCCCGTCATGTCTTGTTCCCTCAAAATTAGGAATACAGTTTTTGTAAGCCGTTGTGATCGCAGACAGTCCCACAAAAGCCCAAATTTTATCCAATGTATTATTCTCTTTTCTATTCTATTCTGTTTTGTTATACTGCTTTCTTTTTATTAAAGTATATAAGGCATAATCAATGACAACCTTGTACATAATTTAAAAGTTTACATTAATTTTGATTGTGAATAGTCCTACTAATGTATCATCCAAGAAATAATCTAGCCTCCAGTGAATCCCAGAGTGATTCAGCTGAATTAATGAATATACAAGAGACGTTTTGTTTGGCCTAAGTGTGATTGGTATCTCTGCCTGTCCCATCCAATGTGTGTCCACCTTTAAGCCTCATGCCAAATTCGAAACAAGATGACCAAATGCAGAATGCTGCAGGGTTTGAGTCAAAACTTCCTGCTGTCACTGCTTTCTTTTTACTTCTGTCCAAATCCCTGAGTCACCATTTAGTAATAATAATAAAAATGAAGAGCTAAGTCTCACCTGAAAAAAAGGCAAGTCCCCTGAGCTTGCTGCAATCAACATAATATTGTTAATACCAGATCTACTCCAGATGTCATAGAATCATATGATTCTATGATTTTATGATTCTGCTAATTAGATCCAGGATCATATGAATCATGTCCTCTTACATATGTGTGTAGTCAGCAGAAGCCTTAATTCCAGATGCAGATATGCTGGCCAATTTACACATTTTACTTTTTTAATGAGGTAAGTTTGTTTCATTTATACCTGGGAGTTATTAATGTAGTGCTTGAAAGTGAATATTACCAACCTTACAACGTAAATCGATTTAGAGGCCCTTTGCTGGTACAGTGGGCTGCTTTTCCTACCCTGGCAATACATTCTGACCAACTACACAGGTATAATTGCACCAAACCATTTGGTGATCTTATGTTGCATTTGAACCTCGAGGTCCAGAAAAGGACTTTTTAGTCGTAAAACTTTCAACCAGCTGCAGTCTGCAGGCAATCCAAAATCCTGTCTCCTCTTGAGCTCTTTTGAACACTTCTTTCCTGTTCTGTCTACCCAGAACAAGAATTTAACTCATCTGGACTCAAGACCTTTGAAAGGACCAGTTTTCAGAATGTGCTTTCTGGCGTGTATCGCTCCCTGGTGCTCCCCGCAGCCAGCACATCTCTGACTGATGCCCAGCTCTTCTGTCGGCAGACTTGCAGCAGGGACTCTTGCTGTGATGGTTTCATCTTGAGTCAGCTTGCGCTTGATGGAGGTATTGTCTAAATTTTGCGAAGCAAAAAATTCTGAGGCAAAAAAACCCCAACACTGAGTAGAACTCATTTTGGACACAGTACATCCGCCTCTACGTCATACCAGAGTGTCAGCAGCCTGCCTCTACATCACTGACGTTTTTTGGTGCAGGCAGAATTTGAGTAATCCCCAAGACACGACCTGAAGCAGTAGAGAGAGGTGGCAAGCTGCTCTTGGAGTGAAATGGATATTTTGAAAGGATAATTCTTTTGACCTGCTTTAGACATCTGCATCCGATGGGATAAATCATTCTGAAACAGCCTTTCTCCCTGAGTTATTCAACTCGATTGCCAGAAGTTGGTGCCTTTCAGCTGATGGGGGAATTAAGATAATGCCTCCGGAATGATTGTAGTGCAAATGTAAATCAACTCCCTTGTTGGAGCAGGAAAATAGGATGCTAAACAGGGCATTATGTTACGTTATTGCATGCAGAAATGCTATAATCTCCTAAATCTGGGTGTCTAGCTAGGAGAGCAAGTGGGAGTAGGATGGACAGAGTCTGGCAGAGGTGGGATTTAGGCAGATCCCAGATTTCTGCCAGTAAATTTAAGCACTTAATGCTAGTGCCTGCGTTTTTGTAGTTTATTTTTGAGCTCACATGGGAGTAACTTTCCCATTGGAGTTGCATTTCCTATAGGAAACATGAAGTTCTAATTGCAATATCTCAAGTTTTTAAAGACAGGCACTTACAAATCCAGGCCCGTGCAATACTGGCTGCTATGTGGCAAGCACTTGTTTAGTTTTGAGCGGGAACTGATCCTGGATTTGAGAAAACTTTCTCTGTGATGTTGACAAGCAAATGTTTCCAGGAAACTATTTTCTGTTTTGGCATCTCATGTTTTTTTTGCATCAAAATATTCTAGGTGATCTTGTAAAGTCCATTTCTCTATATATTTACCATCTCATTTTTGGGTTTCCCATACTTGTGAGCGTCAAAGGGGATATGGAGAAGGTGAATGTTGTAGAGCTCTCTGTTTAGTTGGGGTGACATATTTGGATCAATAATATCAGTAAATGCATTACTTGGACTAGTATTTTGTTAAGAAAAAGAAAAAAAAAAGAAGAAAAAAGTAACACATTCAATGTCTCATATACTCAGTCTGTTAAAAAAAATAAAAATCAGAAAGGGCATTGTAAAAACCATAGAAATGCCTGAGCTGTGATAGCAAGCACAAAGGAAGAGCTGAGTATTGTCTAGATGTTATGGTAACGGACTGATGCCAGGGCACCCGGCATTATATGTGCCCGTCCCCCCTGACCCATGCTATGATGCTGGGGGAGGGTCAGGCCTGGACTGACTGAAATTAGGCACCAATCCAGGAAACCATCCCAGTAAAAATATAAGTGTTCTCTAGGTTCAGAGCCTGAGATTGTAAGACCACCAAAGGACTGAATACGTCTCCGTGATGCTATAAATTGCTGAGAACACTGTTGGGTATTATCAGATAATAGTAATATTTTATTAGGTCATAATTGTATGTGCTTGAAATCTCTGAGAAGCAGCCTACAAATGTTTAGTTTAGGAATGAATAACTAACCTTAGTACTCTAATTTGAACATATGGCTCTGATTTTCTGGTTTTTTTTTTTGTTTCTTTTTTTTTTTTTTTTTTAGGGGGTATCAATACTGAAGGTTGTCTATCTCAGTGATACAGGTTCAGTTGGCATTTAAAGAAAGCATTTGGGATGCTTGGGTGAAAAGCTCTGTGTAGGCACAAGCATTATTGGACTGATGTAATTGTCTTTTTGCCTGAACCTAGGTACCATTTTGTGTAGTTTGATGAGCTACCCAGACGTGCTGATCTGCAATGCAAATGGCTGGAGTCCAACACCAACATCTGTCATAGATGGGATATGTAAAGGTGTGAGCTATGACGAGCAACAGATGATGTTTTCCATCACCCTGGGAGGCCAAGTGTTCAGCGGAAGTAAGTCAATGAATTACCTCAATTTACATTCCTTTTCTTTAATTCTCCTCTAGGCTTTCCCTTTTTCACCAGCCTGTTCTTGTACTTCAGTACCTCTTTCTCAAGTAAATCCATATCTGTACAATCACAAGCGACTAAGAGCTCCCTAATTGGATGCATTGTTAGATAGATGGACCTCTCACACTTTATCATGTGAATGTTAATGAAAGTCAAGAATGTGTTACTTTTCATATATTACCCTGTAAGATGTCCAATATTTAATTTAGGCAGATTCCAGACAATAATCTGAAAGAAAGGTAAATTCTGGTGCAAAGACGAAAGAGAGATGCCTGGAGCTTCACAGGAAAAACAATGATGGACAATAGAATAAAGCCTTGGCACCCTGGACCCAGACTAGCTACCAGGACACCTTGGTCCTTCTTCCTTAGACTCTTGTATTGTAAACAAGGTGACACATAGTCTAGGGAGGTGTTTTTATTGTAATTTCTGAGCATTTCAATACTACATGTTTAATTTTAGCAGTTGTTCTAACAACCTGTTTTCTTTCTTAGCTTCTAAGGTGTTGGAAGAGGCAGAAAGAAATTTTACTTCCTTTCAGCAAGTTTATCTGTGGAGAGGTGAGTTATCTCACAGAAGTTGTTATAAAAGCTTATGATGAGTGGTAGGCAGTGGCAGATGTGCCATCTCTAAATACCACTTGTTTAAAGTGGAAGTGTCATTCACACTTTATTTTATACTGTCCAAAACTGAGATGCTATTTGGAAGTCTTTCCTGGCAGGGGTGAGTGTAACCTGGAGTACTTCTGCTACTGTCAGCTTCATGAAATTTCAATAAATTCTTGTCTCTGAGAATATGCTTTATAACTTTTAATACCTGGGAAAAGTGCTATCATGGATATGCTTGCCTTTGTCCCATCAGTGTCCAGGTGCTTGAGTAATTTGGCACTTTATGCATAACTAGATGGGTTACTTTTATTAGCACAATAACCATGTATGTGTTGTTTTTGCAAGTTTACTTTCTGAATGTTGTAACAGATAGCAGGACCTGCACAAATGATTTGCAATACTGCTTTATAAATGAAAACAGCATCTAGAGCACTGATGATAAATGTACTGTGACTATGAATATGGCATTTGCTTTTATCCTCCAAACAACACATTTTGGTTTAGGTTTTTCCCATAGAGTTATACGTAGATGATCATAGTCATTTTTGATTCATCAATTGGTGGAACTACCTAGGAGTTTTCCTTAATGCTGCACTTTAAAATGTTTGCTAAATTTAGGGAACTAAGGATGATCTTGTCTTGTAGATGAAAAGTAAATGGAATTACTATGCTCTTTAATTCCAGGCTCTGATATGGTCACCCGGACTAAAACCCCCGCATGCAATGCTACTGCTTTGAAGACAGAGAATGATCTAAAATTATCAGGTATTATAGCAAGGGCAGACAGAGAAGGCAGCAGAAGACAGCAGAGGGTGGTGCAGAATTTAACCAGAAAATATCATATATTGCCAAATATGTATCATAATGATATTGGTATTGTGAAGTCCAGAGGATTTCTCTTGGGTAGGAAGTACAATACAGGTTTTGAAAGATGTTCAAAATGTGAGCTTCTTGTCTTTATGGTTTTTACATTCCCAGGCTGGGCTGGAAACAAAAGCATTAAAATGTTCTGTGAAAGCTTGTTCTTTCAGACTTACTGAACTGTAAAGACTCAATAAGTTTTATTTGACCGGGAAGAAATTTTGCAGAAATTCAAGAATCAAATCCTTAGCCTGGGGACCGGGGCATGTTTACCGCTATTGACAATATGACTGTAAATACGATGCTTAGGGGAACTCAGGATGAAACTGCAATCACAAGCCTTTCTTCCACGCATGATAAAAGTGAGGGATCTGTGAAGTTCTCTAGCTTCTTTGTTATCCCAGAGACTGCTCTTCATTATACTAAGTCATGTATATATCCAAAATCATTTGTATTAAGTTACTAGAGTTCATTTGGGCCTTCAGCACCATAATCCTAAGAGAAAGAGAGCAGTGGAGCCTGGGGAGACCACTTTGGTTCATCTCTAATGAACTGTAATCTTTGCTGAGGAACCTTGAGGAGTACCTGAGCATGGTATTAATACCTGTAAAATGCTAACATGAAGTGAATTGCTGATTTTGCTTATGTAATTTGAAAGGAAGGTAAACTAAATTGTCCATTTACTTGGTGGTGCTCCTATACAATTAGTGGTATTTTAAAATCTAGGCTTAAAAATGAGGAAAAAATGCACTTTATACATTGGGTGACATTCTCTTGTGTTCACCTGCCAAGGCATGAGTGCAGCCCTCAGGCTTCTCCATTTACCCTGCTGTGGTTTATGATATTATTAAAACCTGCAGTTATGCAAGGAATGCAGCTTCTTCCTCCATCCCTGAGTCTTAATCATGACAAACTGTTTTAAGAGAAACAGAAGTCTCCAGGGGTCACAAGACTTATAAGCCCCTTTTTAAAAAAGTTATGGCTACATCTGGGAAAATGTCTATTGAGCTTTTATTGCTTGATGATCATCCTTAAAGCACATGGCAACACATCTGTTCTATTTTCTGACAGAAAATGAAAAGCTATTGTGTATTTGCAGTATGTCAGTAGGCGCTTCAGCATTTCAGCTGCGATCACCAGTCAGTCTTTTCTTTCCTATTTTCATTTTTGTCTGGCTGTTTCAGCACGTGTGAGATTAAATGAGAGGAATCTCTCCCAGTGTGACTGGTGATAAGACCTGCTGATGGCATTTGATAAATAAAAAGATGTATATGAAGAAACTTGTTGAGAGATCAGTGAAGAGTGTCCATTTCTTTCAAGATTTAACTTGGACTTTTATTTAAAGGGATGAATTTGAAAACAGCCTGAAATAGTTATGGTTGCTTCAGAGGAAACTCAGGAGATGTGAAGTGTTGTATATACATCTGAAGTCACAGGCAGGAGACAGAAAGGAGTTACTTAATGTGGTCTGTGGGAGCACAAACTAGAACAAACAAGATTAAATGACTGAAATAGGTATTAAGCTTGTTAAGAAAATATTTAACACTGAGAGGCATAAAAGCTTCTTAAGGGAATATGAAGAAACTGCCATACTTTAGATTAATAAAACTAGATAGATTAAGGTATTGTAAACATCCTCTGAGACATCGTACTTCACTGCTAGCCTGATGTGTTGTATGACAGAGTAGAGAAACCTTCTTATTTCTAGGAACTGTAATTTTCATCTAGGTTTTCGGTGGTGGAAATACTCTGACAGTGCTATGTTGTGGTGTGGAGCTCAGCAAGGAGGCATTGCCTGCACAAGCATCAATAGCTGTGGGTGGACAGTTCTGTCACCAAAAGCAGCCTTTGGTGTATGTTGGCCCTACAAAATGCTTACGGCTGGTTTCATGTGACAGGCAGAATTTTATATATAAATAAATTCAGTTTATTCCAGATTATATTTTTTGTGGGTTTGAGCAGTTTGTTTGTTTGTTTGAATCTCAGATTCCACAAAGGATCTTTTCTACCTAATGGACAACAGCCAGATACGAAGTGACCAGAACTATTCTCTCCCTTACCAGCAGTATTGGGTCTTCAGGCAGAAGTACTCAGCAGAGGAAGCTGTGCTTTGGTGTCTCACACGTAAGGCATCTTGGAGACTGTTATTCTGTAGGGAATAATAACTAATTGAAATCTTTTAATAGGTGTTATGATGAAGAGAAAGTCTAGACTTACAGATTTTTGGGGGAAAACCCACGAAATTTTCATGGAAGTTGCTAATGGGGCCAGCTGTTTCCTCCTTACAATCTTTGTCTACTGTGGCAGAAAGGGTGCCCATCATTCATCATCAGGGTACCCCGGTTATGGGCAAGAGAGGAAGAGGATACAACTTAGGCAATACTCTACTGTCCTTGAAATGTACCCCTCCAAATAGATTAAATAGTAGTAAAAGAAAAAGGTAAAATTCAGACATTTGGCATTAATGCTAAAGTATATTTTGATGTGATAAATGGAGAAGAGTTGCTAGCTCTGACTACCACGAAGGCAGAACTGAAAGTACTGAACCTTGTGCAAACATCACTGCAGTAGGTCGGTAGGTCTATGACTGTTTAAAATGAAGTATTGAGGTATATATTTACAGAAGCAATTGCCGCTGCAGTTAAGAAATGGTTTTGACAGGGTTTTTTCTTTTCTGAAGGTGCGTTGTCACCATTTGGCAGTGATGGGTTAACGGTTGAACTCAATGATCTTAAGGGTCTTTTCCAACCTTGACAATTCTATGATTCATAGATTCATAGATTCATAGAAAGGTCTGGGTTGGAAGGGACCCCAAGGATCACAGAGTTCCAACCCCCCTGCCACAGGCAGGGACACCAACCTCCAGACCTGGACCTACACAAGGTTGCCCAGGGCCCCATCCAACCTGGCCTTGAACACCTCCAGGCATGGGGCATCCACCACCTCTCTGGGCAGCCTGTTCCAGCACCTCACCACCCTCTCCGTAAACCGCCCCCCCCAATATCTAATTTAAACCTTCCTTCCTTCAGCTTCAATCCATTCCCCCTTGTCCTGCCATTATCTTCCAGTTAACCATGGTGTACCTCCTTTTCTATGCTCTCCAGGTAAACCTGCTCTTCAGTGTCCTTCGAAACAGAATCTGTATCTGTTTCTCTTGCACTATAACAGAGTAATATTGAAATTCTCGCTTTCAGTTGTTTGCTGATGGATAGCTTTAATTTGGCTGAAGATGTGAAGAAGATTAAAGAGGGGAAGAAACCTAGTGTGTGTAACTCTTAGTGACTTTGCTCCACAGGTTGTATACAAGAAGATGAGTTTTGTCGAATGGCAGATCTTCAAAATGCCACAGACACATACTTTGTGTGTACCCTCTATCCAGAGACACAGATTTGTGATGGCAGCATCGATCAAATACTGAAAAACTGTCGTACTGTGCTACCCCAGCAACCACAGACGTTGTATCATAAAATAGGCAAGTTTTGGCATTTGGGTGTACAATGTGTGCTGTAACCCTGGCAATGCGAGCTACTATTTTGGCTTTTGATTTGGAGACAAAAAATCCAAATGTATGAATGAGTCCTGGGACATGATGGTGCAAGGGAAGGCCAGGCTGTTGTGGGTATGGTTTTTCATTTTCAGTTCAGAATGGAAAGATATTAACCTCAAGTTCCACTCTCTACCTCATTTATTCCCAATTCAGAGGGCTGAAGGCAGCTCAAATAAATTGTATACCAGGTCTTAGATCCTTTCATAACGTGAGTGAAATGGGAATGTCATTGAGACGAACCCCATTTTCTAACATTAAAATTTCCATGATAGTTAAGCAATGCAAAAGTTAAAAGTCATTGAGTGTCATTTTTTTAGCACATCCAGAGTTACAGACATCTGGATTTTAACCTCTACTCTTTGAATGCTTGGGAAGTTCAGTGATTTTCTCATAGGACTCATGTGAATAAGCTGGACAAACAAGCTGTATCACTGTACTGGAACCTATACTTTTGTTGTGAAAGATGTAGAGGTCCACTGAAATAAACTATTAAATTGTGTCTTTTTTGGGATCTCAAAGTACAACACAAGTTGGCTAATGCAGGAGTACACTGGGATCTTCCAAGCTGGAGATGTCACTCAGTTTTTGGACCTTGAGGAAGGAGTAATGTCAATACAGGTCTCAAACAAAAGCCCTCGGCCAGAAGTCTTTCCTTGGCGATGTAATTTGCTCAGGTTTAGAACCTTCACTTCTTGGATTTTTGTTAATCTTCAGGCTTAAATGTCAGAAGTTTATTGTGATAATGTAAAAATTGCCTTTTGATGGATCAAGACCATTGCAGCATAGAAACATAAACTTTACCCTTACCATGTGATTGCTTGATCAGTATATGTAAATTACAAGGATAAGCTGTTTTTTTCAATTTTGTTTTTCTTTTTCTTTCCAGTCACTTTAAAAAGTTCTGTGAAGAGCTTCTATACACGTGTACCATTTCAGAAAGTAATGGGGATCTCAGTGAGGAATAAGACTGACCTGAGCAAAAAAATTGTTTCAGATGGGTAGGATATGTCTGTTCCTTTGTTTTTACTGAAAGTTTAATCATGCTTGGAATATCAAGGCCCTATTATGCAGATGAAGGGGATCAGACATATTGATCCAAGAACAGCATTATTTGAGAATAATTAACAAAGAAAAAACCCATATAATTTAAAGGAAATTAATAATTGACATATAAATAATAATGTATATAATTAGGAAATATATATATATATAAATTAACTGCTATTAAATTGTTGGTTGGCCAGTTAAATCTCTTGACAATAATACACCAAATTAATTTTGGCTGATATTTTTGGGGCAGATATCAAAAATACTCATCTAAATTATTAGATTTATTCTGGCAGATATATACTGATCACACATAATTTCATCTGCAAATGGAAAATGTACAGAAGTGTCTATGCAGTAGGAAGAACCATGAGGTGGTCTTATCATGAAAGGCATCTCTACAGGTTCTCGGTGTCTCTCCCCTGTGCAATGTCCTCTCTTCCCTTTTCCTTGACAGAGACAGATTACTGCTGATACTAAAAGTAATGATGTTTTTCCTTTCCCAGCTTTTTTGAGTGTGAGCGTTGGTGTGATGCTGACCCCTGTTGCACAGGATTTGGTTTCTTTAATGGCTCCCAGCTATCAGGTATTTTTTCACTATTTTTATTTTTAAATTAAACAGTCTTCCGTCATTATTCCAAACTTTACCATTCTTCTGCTGTGAAGGGCACTTTGAAAGTCCTTGCAGATCTTATACAACTCTCCTTAGCACCTTTTTGAGTAACCATAACCATTTCTAGGAGTTCAGCCCAATGATACACTCCACATAGAAGTAATTATAAGAAAACTTCATAAGAATGAGTCCTTAAGAGGCTGTAGTTCCAACAGCATGAAATTCAAACTAATAAAACATTGGGAACTGTTATTTCTCATTTATCAACCTCTTTTCCAAAATATTAATTGACTTTTTGTGATTTTTTTTTTTTTTTGTGGTTGTTATTTCATTTTTTTTAGAGTCTAAAGTACTTAGAAACCTAAATATTACTGAAACTAAGCACACATTAAGCCCATAATGTCTGTGGATACTTTAAGGAAGCTTAGCTTATTGGCGTTCTTGGATGTCTGAACTTCTCTGCTCCTAAATTTTAGTCCTCTACTTGAGGAAGATTGGTTGGGAACAGATGTTGCCTATCTTCTTCCCCTTAGTATTTTAGCTACTTAAGACATCTCCAGTAGCATTTCTGTTAGTCTGAGGAAATCAGGTCTTTAAAAGTATACATGGCTTTAGAGCCAATAGAAAGCCAAACTAACGTATTTTACTCACCTGAGGTGGCTAAGTTAAGGGGCTGTCACTCCCTCTATGTCAGCAGAGAGATGTAAAGACACAACAAAGTCATTAAGAGCTTTGGTTGACTGTATTCTGTTCTGGAGGTACTTCGTTCTCCATTGGCTGTAAAGGAAGTACTCTGTCTAAAAGAAAGTTTTTAAAATTAGATGCCATTCGGGTCAAAGTCAATGGAATAGGTTTTAATGTTTTATTCCAAAATCAGATTTAGGCCACTAAAATGGCCAGCCTTGTTTTCGGAAATGTTGCTTATCAACTCTGCCAGAGGTCATTAAGATGTGCTGGTTTTACAATTCATTTGAGAATGTGGAACAGTTCAAAATATATTTTTTTAAAATTCTTTTTTTTTGTTGAGTAGACAAAATTTTTGCTCAGTCAAACATGAGTAGCTTGGACAATTAATCCAATGTGTTTCAGATTGGAATTACTCCACAAATCAAAAATAGTTGACCGTTTTCATACTGCCATATGGCCAGGTGCAATGTAAAGTCTTAACTGACTATGACTTCAAGTTTCTTTAAACAGTTCTAAAATAAATTAAGAATTTTAAAGCACTGAATATGCAAAACTGACACCTTTTTGTTTATCTGATTAATATTTATTATCTATGGCATTTCAGACATACCGTCCTAGCACTCATAGTGAGGCGAACTTTCAATATTGATTTTTTGTCTTCAATGAAACTGATAACTGTTTAAAACCATCCTTTTTTTTTTTTTTTTTTTCCCCTAAGTAGAGAAATATTTACACTAGGTCTTTGAAAGGCAAAATTTTTACAGGATCACAGGATTTCTAGGTTGGAAGAGACCTCGAGATCATCGAGTCCAGCCTCTAACCTAACACTAACAGTCCCCACTAAACCATATCCCTAAGCTCTACATCTAAACGTCTTTTAAAGACCTCCAGGGATGGTGACTCCACCACCTCCCTGGGCAGCCTGTTCCAATGTCTAACAACCCTTTCAGTAAAGAAGTTCTTCCTAACATCTAACCTAAAACTCCCCTGGCGCAACTTAAGCCCATTCCCCCTCGTCCTGTTTTATCTTGATGTAAGTAGGGGCTGTGTTTTAACATACATCCAGGTTTTTAATTTCCAGAATTGCATTAGCCAGAATGGGTTGCTTGCTCAAAAAAGAGGTCCTGACTTGGGAAGATGTTCTAAATCTTTGCTCAGTGGAAATATTCTTAGTGACCTTAATGGTTTATAATGTTGTTTACTACCTTTCCTCACATTGAATTAATTGTGATTTTTCAACACTATTTTCAACAACAGTAAACCTTGGCCCATTTTAGGTATTTTCTTCCTTTGATTTCTAAGTCAATGGAGTTTCTTTTAACGCTCAAAGGAAATGTGCTGTATTCCCTTTTCTTAAAATACTATCTAGAAGAGGAAAATTTTCCTCATCATTTCTATAACCATGTATTTCCCTGGCAGGTGGAAAGATCGTGTGCCTGACTCTGAACAGCCTAGGAATCCAGACATGTGCCGAGGAAACAAGAAGTGCTTGGCAAGTTTCAAACTGTAGTTTGACAGATGCTGAAGTCAGAATACACCCATTTGGCTGGTATCAAAAGCCTGGTAAGTGATGCAGGGCACGTGGCCTTTCCAACTGGTTTCTGCACACTGAAGCTTATTTAGCTTTGATGTATAGGAACTTCAGCTTTCAGAGAGTGGACGCATTTGCAAGGATTGCAAATAGACAGGACAGGTTGTGCGAGGGAAGGAAAGTTACATTTTAGCCTCAATTTTTTGTATAAGAGGTATAGAAACACCTCAAAGAGGTACAATTGTATTTTCTTAATTTGTATGGGAGAATTGTGGCCCATGTTGGAATCTAAATATGTTTTGTCCCACTGCACAGTCCTGGTCAGGACATCACTCTTTGCTTCTCACTGCTGGGCTTATGGTTCAAAAAAAACTCAAAGGATTGGCTTTGTTATAGAACTTAAACTTTGCTTTTGTCTGTTTTGGTAAAGAAAGGGCCAAGACCAAATTCCAAGGTATCACTGTATTCTTCAAACAGTAAGTAGCCATCATGTTTAAATGGAAGAGAAGTTATGGGAGGTTATTTCCTCCAGAGGACTCAAAAGCAGATCTAGTCAAAGTGAATTTTGATTTCCATAGTGCAACAGAAGACTCCATTACTTTGTTGAAAAATTTCAATGGGTTTGTCATTTGTTACGCTCCTCGTGGATGGATCTAGTTCTTTTTTGTTAAACTTTGATTTAACGTATCTGAAACAAGGACAATGAACACCTGTCTGACTGTATCCCCTTTTATGGGTGAATAGCCTGTTATTGAATCTACACGGACAGGACTTTATTGAACTCCACCGAGAGAAGCGAGGCCCCATGGGGGCTGGTGCGGTGATGTTGACAGAATCAGGGAAAAAAACTTGAATAAGGAGTACTTTTTCCTGCTTTTGAACTGATCAGAAGGACTGATATCTGAGTGGACAGGAGAGGCGTGTACTATAGATACTGCCCAGGGCATGCGATATGAAGATAATCCTGTTGAAGCTGTGGAGCTAGATTGGATATCTTTGCAATACACTGATTTATAGTGTTGGTAAACTTATAGAAAACCTTAATTCACATTGTAAGTGACTGAAATATCAACTCAGCCCTGAGCTTTTTAAGTCCTGAGCTGGCACTCTGCCCATTAAACCACCCATTTCCTCCCCCAGTGGGGCAACCCCTGTTAAAGAGGAGACAGCATGAAGTTGAGGGAGCACCATGGAAGCTTATAGAGTTTCCCAGATCCTCAATGTGGACTTGGGGCGGGATGGGCTGAGGGTTTTGCACTGAGAGAAAGGGAACAACAGGCCTGATAAAGTAGGCAATGGAGGAGCCCGTGGGCAGGAGGAGCTGACAGGCAACCAGGGGTAAGAATGAAGAATGGTAGAAAGGAGAAGTGAAGAGAAGATGGTGGAGGTGTAGATACACTTCCACTTCTTGGAACTGTTTTTCCTCTGTTGAGAAAGAAACACCTAAAAATAAACTATGTTGCTCATTTCATGGACAGAAGGGTAATGAAGAGGAGCCTGTGGTGTTTGCAAAGGGGGGAGTGTTAGGAGTGACAGTGATGTTTCCTTACGTAGTGAGGAAGCTTCAGCTGTGTTTCCACCATAACACACAGCAAGGCACAGATGTTTATGCAAATGGAGGTATTTGCAGACAAGAATTTGTATCAGTTGTGCTTATGTGTTTGGGGGTTTGGGAACCAGGAAGAGGAACAAGAAAGCTCTGAGGCTAAAAGGGAAAATGAATGAAATCTGAAGGAGGAATTTACTGTAGGCCATGGGATTTTAGCATGAAACGGGGTCTTTGGATTTAGTCCACAGTCTTCTCTTGTACCAAGGTACTCATGTCTCCGCATTTCATAATATGTTAAGCTGACGCTTGAGCTGTTTGCCCACGCAGCTCTGCTCATTAGCAATTTGATTTCATCTGTGTAGTCATGGTTGCAGCTCAGTCAATGAAGAACACACAGTAGCATTTTAAAGTGGGTTCTGGAGAGCCCCTATTCTTTATTCCTGTCAATGTGAATGGTAAAACTTCTGAGCTTTAAGAAATACCTATTGGTTACATGCATGGGCAGTACAAGGCCAAAGAGACAAACAGCAAACCATCTGATCTGTCTTCAGCTTCTGTAGGGATGGTAATTCATTTTATCTTAGTAGAGAATTTATAACTGATGTGATTAGCTGAAGTGTTTTACAAAATCTGAATGCACGGGGGAAACTTGTTTATTATTTAAAATTACAAAGTATTTAAGGGGAATGTTAGAAAATGAGAAGTGTTGTGTGTGGAAAATATGAATGTTTATTTGAATTTTGATTTGAACATCTTCCTGATGGAAACTGACTTGTTCCTAATTCTCTTTTTGAGAAATTCCAGTTTGCTAATGAGGAAGCAGAGAAAATCTCATGTCTCTTGTAATGTAAGGAACCAAGTATAGAGGGGGGATGGAAAAAACACAGAACTACTGAAATAAGCAGTGCATGAATAACTGCATTTTGAAAAGTGGTTGTAGGAATGTTTATAAATAGGGAAATTTTGGGAAGTCTGGTTTCATGTACAAGCTCGAAAGGGTTAGGTAGCAAAGCAGCCTCGCATCCTTACTCTTGGTGCTTGCAGTGAGAAGACGCAACATTCAGATCCCAGAAGTATTGCTGGAAATATTGAGATGTTGATCACATTTTAAACCTTCAAGTTTTCAAATGTTTTGTTGTTTTCTGCTTTTAGCTGAGTTGAAGAACACCATGCCTAACCTGTGTCCACCTGTGAGTTTATCTCTCAGGCCAGAAAGGGGTAAGTGTATTCATGTATTAAGCCCCCCAAGAAGGAAATGTCTTCTATTTTGTATGTATTGCTAAAAGATACCACTATAATGAAATTATTTTGCTCCCCATGAGTTTACTCATTCAGGTGCAGCATGTTTTCTTTTTATTAAATGTGTATCCTTTAAACAGAAGAATTTTTGTCACCCATGATGCTGGCCCAATATCTCTCAAACTCATTGCCACAAGAGGTCACTGAGGCAAAATATTTGGTAGGATTGATGAAGAAAGTTATCATTTGGAAGTGTGGATATGCCACATCACTTTCAGTGGATATAACTGTTCATATTTTAATGCAGTGGCCAATGAAGAAAAGCTGTAGCAAGAGTACCCCCCTGAAAAGCCAGTTATTGCATTATTATCCTCAGTTGTGGGGTTTCTAGCACCTTTCCCATAGCATCTTGTGTTTGGCAGGATGGCAAGGGATGTCAGAGTAGATGAATCACCAGCAGCTGCTGTTGGTAGTGCTGAATGCAACGAGTGACGATGAGTTTTCAAATAGGTACAAACAATTGCAATAGAGATGCTAAGTCAAATTTAGCAAATTTAGTTTTCCCCAAAAAACAAGATGATAAAAGGGATAATTCCACTAGAAATTAATGCAGCTTTATACTGCTTTATAATTGGTGCTACAGAAGAATGATAAACTGTACTGCCTTTAGTCATTATTTACGGTTTCCTGCAAGGATGGGAATATTATCTCAAAGATTATTCAAAACTGGATCACAAGAAATGTAGTATTTCACACACACAGAATCCCAGAATGGTGTAGGGGTTGGAAGGGACCTCTGGAGATCATCTAGTCCAACCCTCATTTCAGTCTTGCAGTAAATTAAACTTATGGTACTCGTGTGTTATTTTAAAAGTGGGTGGATCCTCTTAATAAATGAAACTTAACTGCTGTCTTTCAGAGCTTTGTGTCTCTTGCCCACTAAAAATATATGCAAATTGTCAACAGCTACAGGCTTCCTTCATGTGTCCTTTCCAGAAATACACAGCATATTTGCTAAATACTGTGTGTAACGGAAAGGAAGCAGGTTGACTAGTCATCAGATAACTTAACCCTCAAGTTAGACTGAAATTGAGAAGTCTCATCCATCTCTGCCCTTGATTTTTTTATTTGTTCGGAGCAAAATTTTTAATCTGCGTCTGTTTTTTTCTTAAACCATATGCAACTGGTCTTGAAGGCAATGGTTAATATTTGCACAGAACTGTCAATATTGAGTTCAGAATTTATTATGAACCAATTTGTCACTATATGTATGACCACTAGCCATGATCTTGTTCAGACAATTTGTATTACTAATAGAATTTTGGCTTTTATAATGATCATTTTAATGTAATTAGAAGGAAAACTCCTATCTTTATAGGTAAGCAGAAATATTTTTTGTGTGAAATGCTGGAAGGGAGATAGTGTGGTAATGTGTAGGTTGGGCAATCCAACTCATTTGTAAAGCATTTTTTCCATGGGATGTAGAAAACTTCTTTAATACAGCTTTCTTCCTCCCGATGTGAAGATTTGTAGTAACTTTGTCATTTTTTAATGTTTTTCTTGCTTTCTTAAATCTAGGAAAATAGTGTCCTAAGCAGCACTTAAGGAAATTAGGCCTTTCTATCTGTCATTTGCTTTCTACTCTAAAGTCTGCCCAGAAATTAGCTACCACAGATGAGGTTCTCATCTGACCCTTAGTAGAAATCTTGACTTATCACACCCGTTTCCAGGTCTCCTTTCCAAATGTTGAGCAACTGGGGAAGCCTCTGGTTGGCAAAGGTCTGATTAACTACCCAAGTGAGCGGAGCCTTCCATGAAGAGGCAGGGTTCTGGATTAGAGTGGTTGTCCTGAGGACAGCAGTCAGGAGAAGTCGCTGAATTAGAAAGAGCACAACTAGCCTGGACATCAAGTTAGCACTAATATCCTGTACCCGTTGGGTCTCTGACACCAGTGTGTGTAGCAACACATTCAAAATGCAACAGGGCACCATCTGTCCTTATGTTCTGCCTCATTTTAATAGTAAAAGTACCAGCCTGGTTATTTAGGTCAGATTGCCGTCTCTGTCTCTTTGTCAGAGGTTTTGGAAAATTTTCAAAAACATTGTTCCCAAACCCTTTATATTTGTTATATTGATATATACCATATAAGAATAAAGTTTTTAGAATTGGGCATCATAGAAAAGCTAGCAGGGACTGAATTTGCTACATTGTGGTATTGCTTGTACATGAAGAAAAAAGAATAATTCTGAGTGTCCTGTGTGGTAACCAGATGGTAAGTGTGAGAAAATGTCACTATTTAAAGGCCACTGGTGTGTCTGTGCATACATATGTGTGCATGTGCATGTAAGCAAATATATATATATAAATATACATATATAAAACTTTCCATCAAAAGATCAGAAAGATACTTAAATTTGAATACTTTGCCAGAAGGCTCTGTGAAATAGTGAAATTAATGTTATATTCAATCTAGAGTCTGAGTTTACTGAAGCACAATTAAGGCCTGTATTTTAGTAGACAGTTAATGCACTTGACTGTCTCATTTTCTAGTTAGACAATTTGCAATGCTCAGGACAGAATGCCCAGGACTTTGCTTCCTCCCATTTGCCATCAGGGTGTTGACTCCTTTCTATCTGTATCTCCTATCTATTTCTGGGAAGTAGATGCTTTGCTTGTTTTACTCATCTTTCCTCTTGATAAAAGCATGCAGGATGATAGAACAGTGGGAAACGCCTCAACAAGAAAGGTTTCTATGAGTACATGCACAGCAAAAGAAAGAGTAGGGAAAATGTGGGTCTGCTGCTGAATGGCAACAGATATGGAAAAGGCTGAGGTACTTAATACTTTCTTCGCCTCAGTCTTTACTGCTAAGTTGAACTGTCAGGCCCTTGAGAGCAGGGGGAAAGACTGCAGCAAGGAAGACTTACCCTCAGTGTAGGGGTATCAGGTCAGGGAATAAGCTGGACATACAAACCCATGGGACCTGATGGGATGCATCCACAAGTGGTTGATGTCATTGTAAGGCCACTCTCTATTACCTTTGAAAGGTCATGGTGATGGGGGAGGTTCTTGAGGCTGGGAGGCAAGAAGATGTCACCTCTGTCTTCAAAAAAGGCAAGAAGGAGGATCCAGAGAACTATAAGCTTGTCAGCCTCATATCAATCCTCGGGAAGATAATAGAGCAACTGATCCTGGAAACCATTTCCAGATATGTGAAGAACAAAAAGGTGTATGTAGGCAGCATGAATTTATGAAGGAGAAAATCATGCCTGACTTGTTGCTACAATCAGGTAACTGTCGAAGTGGATGAGGGGAGAGCAGTGGATGTTGTTTATTTTGACTTCAGAATGACTGTTGACACTGTCTCAGACAACATCCTCATAGAAACTGAAGCAAGGCCTAGATAAATGAACAATGAGGTGGACTAAATGCTGTCTGACTCCCTGGGCACAGGGTTGTGATCCAGCTGGAGGCCAGTCACTGGTGTACCCCCAGAACTGATACCGGGGCTAATATGGTTCAACATACTGAACAATGACCTGGATGATGGGACAGAGTGCACTTGCAGTGAGTTTGAAGATGATAAAAGGTTGGGAGGAGTGGCTACAGACCAGATAGGTGTGCTGCCATTCAGAGGGGCTTCAACAGGATGGAGAAATGGGAAAATTGCACCTTGGATCAAGAAGTTTTCCATCAAGTTGTCTTTTATCTCTGTCTGAAAACTGGCTAGGACCTTCATCTAGCAATTGTATGGAGATACTGTTTTAACATTTAGCCTCTGAGAAAATAGGTCTTCTCTCTCATGTTCACACACGCTTCAGCTTTTCTAGTTCAAACTTATAGAACTATTGGCTTGTTGCTGTCTTTCCTTAGGTGGTTGGGAGAGAAAGATATGCAAGTTGAAGTAACGTCTTAATTAGCTGGTTTATGTGGTTATAAAAAGCTGCATTTTGAGGAATCCTTGGCATACTGCAGAAGACAAGATTTTTAAATACCACCTTTTCCATCTCTGCCCTTATGGAAGGATATTGCTTCAGATTTGAGCATCTCTGAAGAGCCAGTAGAATCCTTCAGCCCTGGCAATGTCTAAGTGCCACTCTTTAATTTAAAAAAAAAAAACAATCAAACAAATAAAACAAAACCTGTGAAGATTCTCCATTTTCTCTCTGAAACTGGAGAACACTCTTTAAAATAAAATTTTATAGCCTTCAAAACATCTTGTTTGCCCATTTGTTCTACAGTGATGTCAGCTCTCAGAGTTAATTGCCTTTCTTTAGACTGTCACCAATCTTAGTAACACTTTCTGTGTTACTTAAACTCAGAATCTTACTGGGTTTTTTTGGTTGTTTTTTTTTTTGTTTGTTTGTTTTTAGAGCTTGTGTATATAACCTTTAACAGCTCAAAGTCAGCAAAGAACAGCTAGAATGATTCAATTTATCCTAGTATCTGTCTGAAGACAGAAATCCTTGAGCCAAGGAGCTGCAAGGTACTGTCCAGCCCTGTTAGTCCCCCTGTACACAAAGGGGAGTTCTGTTGCAGTCACTACAGGTTTAAAAGATGAAAAGTTGAGACCAAATTCTTTTGTCCCAACCAAATAATTTACTGGAGTTTCCTTCACTGAAACTCTCCCTAAATAAATTGAGAAAAAAAACCCATTTATTTGTTCTCCTTCTCTTCCCCAGTCTGGGCTTTTGAAGATGTTCACAAGCAGTAATCTTTGTAAAACCTCTAGACATTTGAATCTGCAATGGCAAAAATAATTTTCAATAGAGGCTTCTTTTCATGCCCTTTTCATATCAGAGCAACCTGCAGCCACTGAGGAGATGCAAAAAAAAACCTCCCTTCCCCATGTGCGGCTCACCTCAGGAGGGACACAGCAGAAGGAAGGCTCGAGGTTCTTCCATTCTTGTACCAGATTATTCATCCAGCAGCCCCTTGTAGCCCTGTGATTCCTCCTGACAGCCTGAGGCTCCTGTTCATGTTCCCCAGGTTACTCTCCCAACCAGCAACACTGCTAGGCATTTCTGACACTCATTAGATACCTCATTAGCCTCCGAAAAAGGGGAATGAAGTGCTCCATAATGCCTGTAGGTCACTGCTGTCTGGCAGGAGGGAGATGAGCTGCACACTGTCTTTTACCTGCATTCTTCTTGCTTTGCTGTTGCTTCAATGTCTTTTGCCTATGTGTATTCTTGCAATACCCTTTCTAATACAAGATTAAACTCTCCAAGTCATCTTCATCAATGATCTGTGGTGTGTTTAACTGAATGCATCGTTTTCATCTTTAACTAAATGAATACTTTTATTTGTACTTCTATCACATGGAGCAGAGCATGCTCCTGTTGGTCTGTTGTGATTTCCACATAGTTTCTGTTTTCTGAGAAATAGTACTTGAAAAATAGATAGGCTGAACAAACTGGGAAAGTCCGACTTGCTACGTTTGGAGCATATTTTCCCCTGAAGAAGTGAACGTGATGTGATGACACTGAGTATGGAACCATCTGTGGCGAGTTTCAGGCATGATCTGTGACCTTTAATGATGGGAGGACAGCTGTTATTTTAAGACTGCCTGTACTGAAAATGCTCATATATCATGCAGCAGTCTTGGGTTACTTACACTAGTAATTAAACAACAACTTTGCTGAGTTCTGTGAATATGGAGGAATGTTATGTAAAAGGGAAAACAGTCAGCTGTCATAATTAGGTTTGAGACAGAATTTTCTGCACGTAACTTAAGATAGGGGAAGATAAGACATTTTTTTAATGAGAAATTACATATTGTTATATTATGGTTGTATGATGCTCTTATTCAAACATTTTATGCATAGGGGTTTGAGCTATGGAAGTTTCTTTCTCTTTGCAATTAAGACTGAAAGAAGCAGAACAATCTATGAAACATGTTACCTGGCTTTTTAGAAGGAATACTTGTGCTTAAAGCAAGCTGGAGAGCCTGAAAATATTCCCATGTGTGTGGAAGGGAAGAGTGACACTGGTATATAACTTCTGCATTTCTGCTTTGTTGTGAGATTTATGAATTCTATACAGTGATTATCCAAGCTTCAATGAGCATTTGTGTCTTCAGGTTCCTCTGTTTTAAACAGGACAGGGCTATCTATCTTAGATTTGGCCACTGCTAGAAGACAATGACCCTTAAATGGTGATCTCTGCATGGGACTGCAGATCATATACAGATCGTATGGGCTCCATTCCCACTCCATCCAAATCAAGTAATTAATTGAGAAACCAGCGAGGTGTAGGGATGTAATGATCTGTTAGGCCCTTCCTGTTTCTGCCTCCTGTGATCCTCTCACGGTTGATAGTCGTTCCCTCAAAGCAGAATTGAGCAGTGGCTACGATTTTTTCTGATGTGGGACTATATTTCCCATCAGGCTATCTCAGCACATGGGATATTTCCATTCTAAGTAGAGATCCTTTTAGAATCATAGAAAGTTTTGGGTTGGAAAGGACCCCCAGAGCCCATCTAGTCCAACCCCCTGCAGTGAGCAGGGACACCATTACCCAGATCAGGTTGCTCAGAGCCCCGTCCAGCCTGGGCTTGAATGTTTCCAGGGATGGGGCCTCCACCACCTCTCTGGGCAACCCGTTCCAGTGCTTCACCACCCTCATCGTAAAGAATTTCTTCCTTATATCCAGCCTAAACCTACCCTAAACTAAAACAGTTTAAAACCATTACCCCTTGTCCTGTCACCGCTGTCCCTACTGAAAAGATTCTCCCCATCAAAAGTACAAGGTGGTACTGTAGTAGTACAGGTAGTACAGGTGCTGATGTAGCTGACTTTGATGATTAATGGTACCATTTGTCTTCCTGTTTGCCCACAATGCTGAGGATATGTCAGAGAGATCTTGGGTGTGAAACAAAGGCTATCTTTTTTATCCATTCTTGGGAACCGATCTGCCATGCACCCGTGCAGTATATTGGACCACTGGTGTAGAATTACTCTATCTTTGGTCTTAAGTTCAATGTTTATTGTTTGTAAATATGAGGATTTTAGCCTTTTGAAAAAAGGCTTATTTTAAAGCTCAATAAATATCTGCTACATTTTTAGTAAATATCTGATATATTTTATATTCCTATACCATTTACTATAACTGACACTACTGAAGGAGGCAGAAAGCTTGAATTTAACATCAGCATAGCGAGGTTGCTCACTGCTAAAGACCATAAATAACACATTTGTTAATTTAGGACATGTTTTTTCTGAGGTGTGATTATAGTTATTATGCATCAGTTTTTAGAAAACGACTCATTTTGAATTATTCAGATCTCGGTAGATGGACAAAAATGAGAAGCAACTATATTTTGAAAAGAGTATATTTTCTGCAGATCCACTCTGAGTTGATGATTTTCTGTTTTTGGAGAATGCATCAGTGAAAACGACTCATTTTGAATTATTCAGATCTCGGTAGATGGACAAAAATGAGAAGCAACTATATTTTGAAAAGAGTATATTTTCTGCAGATCCACTCTGACTTTGAATTATTCAGATCTCGGTGGATGGACAAAAATGAGAAGCAACTATATTTTCAAAAGAGTATATTTTCTGCAGATCCACTCTGAGTTGATGATTTTCTGTTTTTGGAGATTGTTGGTATACAGACAGGTTAGCAGTCGTCTTTGGAAAAAACTCAATACTAGGTATATAAAGCACTGAGTTCAGTCTGTAAGCATGTTTTTGTCTTGAGTCAAGTCTATTAAATAGGGCAGAAAAAAAATCAGAATTAAGGTCAGAATTTGTCTTTCAAACCTAAATTAGGCATACTAGATCGAGAGATCTGATTTATGTACCTCCTTAACCTCATGTTAACCTCATCTGATTTATGTACCTCTTCAACTTCATGATTTTTCTTCTAAATTTAACTTATTTTATTGTCTTTCTGTATCTCTGTTTCCTTATATCAAATGTCAATTTTTCCAGCAAACTCAGAACTGATGCCTCTTTGCTTCCACTGAAACCAATGATGAAACTTTGTTGACTTTATGAAAAGGATTTTGTAATGTCATTGCCCATGAAAGTGGGAGGAATTTTCCCCCAGGAAATCTATTCCAGTCTTGTGATCCTATGACTTGAGTGGTAACAGAGCAAGGCCAGCGTGTGTCCTTTTGCAAATCCAGTCTTAAATCTTGCCTACCCAAACAAGAACATCTGGAAGAGAGAGGCTGTCTGTATGGGACATCTATAATTTTGCAATAAAAGTTAGAGGGCTGGCTGGATTCAGACTGCTGTAATTATCCAATTGAAGCATTTGCCAAATTGTGGTTTGGAAGGTCCGAGCTTAACCTATATATAAACCAGAAATGTCTCCAGCCCATCAGGTGCTCTATGCATTTTCAGTAAAGCCATGCCAGTTTGTAGCTGTGCGCCTTGTGAGAGCAGTTTCTAGACCAGACAGGTTTAGATCAGCCATGAAAAGCTCTGTTTTGCCCACGTAATGAAGTGGGTGTGCATGGCTGTGGGCATTGCTGGATCTGCTGCCAGGGAGAGGAAGGGCTGATAGGTAACCAACAGGCAAATATCTGTTTTCACAGCTAAACTGACTGCTGGCCGGCAATGTCCGCAGCGGTGTCACGGATGGCTGTGAGCTAAAGGGCTTTGTTCTGTCATTAAAATAAACATCAGTGTTTCTGCATTTATCTGCATCTGGGGTCAACTGGGCAGAAGACTAGAAAGAGACAGCACTGGAAGTCTCAGTAAATAAATTTCATCTTGAGGTTATGAATGTTTCATCCAGGACTAAGAATGAATCCCCTGCTGCAAACCAACCCAAAAACCAATGCCACATGAGTAGTATGAGGTTGCAAAGGTCACTTCTGTGAGATTTGGGGCAAAAAATAAGTGAAATGAGATGTGTTTTAGGCATGAACATATGATCTATGGCTGTTTGCATCATGAGTGGTCACGCTTTTGTACCTAGCATGGCCTGTGAAGTGCCTGTTGTGTCTTACATATAGTGAAAATGAATTTTATTAATTTGACTCTGTCCCACATAAAGGGATAAAATAATTTTTTTTTTAATAAATAGGAAGTGTAGCTTGTGATCAAATGTAGAGCACATTACGTGTAGCTAATAATGGCAGTGTGCACTCACAAGCTTGGTTTGAGTAAGATTTTAATAACGGTAAGCTAGGAAACCTCAGGGGAATAGATACAGGAGGCCAAATTCAAGTGTCAGAGATATAATTCCAAGGAATTTATTTTGCTTTTGTGGATTTTTTTTTTTTAATTTCTTTCCTGAGAGAGTAGAATTTAGCTTAGCAAGAACTTTTCTGAATGTTTGACCTGTGGGCAAACAAAGGCATATGAGGATTATGAGACTTGCCCGAGGTCACTCGGTGAGTCAGGGAAGAGAGTCAGTCTGGTGAAATATCTTCCAAAACCACTGATGCACCCAGACTTGTTGACTTATGATGGAATCCAGACAAGGCTCTTTTTTGAAAGAATCACAGCTAGTAATTTGAAACTTTGTATCTGAACCTAGAGAGATTACTTGTTCCAGTAGTAGAACCTCAGTTACTAGTACTGTACATGGTGCAAGATAGAAACATTGCTCTTATGTAAAAGCATAGTTTAAGTCATATTGATTTTTAAAAAAAAAAAAAAAAAAAAAAAAATCTTGTTTACGTTTTCAGGAAAGAAGGAAAAAAAAAATTGAAAACGTAAACCAGCAAGACATAGACTGGAAAAATAAGATTCGGGGGATCTAGTAGTGCAGGGAGATAATTTCTGGAGAGGATGTAATGGTTAATTCTCTATCACTTATAGAGTTTACCTCTATTTTTAAGTACCTTTCTAAATAAATGCTACAAACTCCCACTCTAGTTGTAGAGGCCGAAATTTTCTAACATGGGTCATGCAGCAGGTCATCTTAGGTGGTTTTAAAATAGAAAAACCATTGATAATATGTAATGTAGTAATTTCCACATGACTGAAATCACTGTGTTTCTCTAAAAAAATTGAATAGTCAGTGCTTAAGGGAGGAAAAAAATTAAGTGCAGTGGGTCTGTTGCACAAGTCAAGCTGTGATTGCAGCGTCGCTGCTCTCTTACTAGTTCAGACTTCCTCTGAATACAGTGCTGCTGATGACTTTGCTACTCTGCAATGTCAAGTAAGCTTGCGGTCTTTAGTGTACGCCAGTGCAATACCAAATTAACCTTCATTTCTACTTAGCCAGAGACTTTCAGCCTTTGTCGCTTGCAAAAGTTGCCCCAAATGTAACAGGAATAGAATGATTTTGAAATGGTTGATCAGCATCCTTGGGACCCAGTGCTGCTTTCTTGCCTAGTTCACAGGTGTGAATTAGGGCTGAGCTGTTTGGGAAGATACATAAAGTACAGTAGGTTGGTTCATCACTGCATGAATCCATCAGTTGTTTTCTTCAGCAAGGGTGTGAACAAAAGGAGCTAGTGCTAAGGTAACAGCCCTGGCAATGGTGGTAGCACATGAGCTCGTCCTCTGGGAGATAACCCATGCTTGAGGCTTAAACTTCATAGAATGGTTTAGGTTGGAAAGGACCTTAAAGATCATCCATTTCTAATGTCCTGCCGTGGGCAGGGACACCTTCCAGTAGACCAGGCTGCTCAAAATCCCACCCAGCCTGGCCTTGAACACTTCCAGGGATGGGGCATCCACGACTTCTCTGGGCAGTCTGTGCCAGGGCCTCACCACCCACAGAGTGAAGAATTTCTTCCTTATATCTAATCTAAATGTCCCGTCTTTCACTTTAAAGCCATTACCCTTTGTCCTATCACTGCATGCCCTTGGCAAAAGTCCCTCTCCAGCTTTCTTGTAGGCTGCCTTTAGGAACTGGAAGGCTGCTCTAAGATCTTCCCAGAGCCTTCTCTTCTCCATACTGAACAGCCCCAACTCTCTCAACCTGGCTTCTTCATAGCAGAGGTGCTCCAGCCCTCTGATCATCTTTGCGGCCCCCTCTGGACTCGCTCCAACAGACCCGTGTTCTTGGGAAGGATTTACTTTGCAAAAGCAGCGACTTTAAACATCAACATAGAGCCTTAGGTTGTGGCAGTTCCCCTGTGTTGTAATTTTTCTTAATAAAATAATTTTCAGATCTAGGCTATTCCATGCCTATTTGCTCAAGGGAAGATGCAACCAGGCTGGTCTGTGGTCTGTATTAAGTTTTGGGTTCTTATCAACTCGACAAATATATCAACACCAGGATTTCCAAGTTACAAGGAGGTCATGCCTCAGCCCTGACTGTATGAACCCCACACCTCAGCTTCAGATTTGCTGTTGAGTGGTATGGTCACAGCTGTCTTTCTGTGAGGAGGAGAAGGAAAGAAACTTTGGCCACTTTTGGAAGTCACCCATTTCTCAGAAGACTAAAAGAAATCTTTAACAAAATGGACAGTCGCAACTTTTGCATCTGTGTAGTAAATGAACTGAAGCAACAGGGCAAGATCTGCTCACCAGGAATAGCAAGGCAACAGCTGACTCAGCTCTGTCCTCACCCTACAATTACATGGAGAGGGTAACGCCAAGCTCCTGTTTAGGACTCGGTGGCCACAGCAGGGCCCTTTTGCTTTAAAAACATTGAACTGTTGAAAGGAACTAAAATAATTAAAGGGCCATTCTCTCTCAAGCCTTCTTTTTTGACTTCTGTGTGTAAAATTGAGAGCCTGCAGATATTTTTACCTGTTTGTGTATGAGAAAAGAATGTTTGTGGTATTTTGAAATTCACTGTGAGATAGAAGAATAATTCTTGACGAATACTAGAGTCAGTATGCATGCATATATATATGCTCATACATGTATATGCATGTGTACAAGTATATATGTGAATATATGTTGAATACATATACACAAATATGTATTTATACATGTGTATATATACATATGAAATACAATTAAATCTTAATTATGTAACAGTTACATAACATTAGAACAGTTCATAGAATTTCATGTAATTCTGTCTAGGAAATCACATTAAAATGATCAAAACAATCCTTGTGACCTTTTAAATAAAGTGTGTAAATCTGTGAAAATTACATGTGCTTCTGTTGATCAGAAGTCTTTGAATATTATATTTCATTTATTGCCTGTTGATGCAAAGGAAAGTGAAAGTCTTTCTTTGGGGAACTCCCCAGTGCTTTTATCTTTATATTATTTTCCTCTGAAGTTTTTACTGATTTCTCTAGTTATATTATTTTTGTATGGTTCATTTTACAGAGAATTTGGATATATGGCAACCCTTAAATGTGTCCTCTGTTCTCATGGATTCATCCATCTCAAACTTTGAAGTTGTGCACGTTAGTAGAGATATATCCAGTGACTTTTCCACTGCCAGAGACTTTTGTCTGTCCGGTAAGAAACGGTTATTCGTGGCTTTACAGAAAATATTGAAGCACCAAGAACAGCTTCTCTCCTCCCCTCTTCCCCCCTTCCCCATCCCCTTTCTTACACAGATACATTGATTTTACTTATTTTTAAAGACTACCCTAGTGTGTATCCCTGTGATTTTGAGAGAAGGGACCTGAAATAATTTATCTAATGAAAGATACAATGGACATAAAGTGTTAGGCAGTGATTATGTAATTGTGACATCTCTGGGGCACAGAGACCTCTTGCTTCTCCAGGCATTGTATGACTTGGAAAATATTGTAGTGAATAATTAAAGGGATAATGTCATTATTTTCTAAAGAATAGTTAAGGGATGCTTATCAAATATGACAGATGGTAGAGCCACCTACCATTATCTAAAGTAACCTGTAGTTGTGGTGCGTGAAGGCAAGTTAGCTAAGGCCTGGGATGAAGCAGGGGCTGGGCTGTAATCACAACAAAAGCAACTGCTTTAATCAAGAGCCTGACTAGACAGCAAAAAGTCCCTTGATTTCCTAGCCTGGCAAATCCTCAGATGCCACAGGGTGGTAAAAATAAGGAAAAGTCAAGTTATTGCTCGCACCTACTGCAGAAGGTGGCCCTTGGAATGGTCCCATTTTCTGCAGTAGATGGTCCTCACCTTGTGAAGGTGAACACTGTAATTTTTTTTCCCTTTCCCATAACACTTGCTAAAGGAAAAGTGTTGATTATCCACCTCTGAATACAAACAGACAAGCTAGAGGATCGCTTTTCTTATTCTGAAACCTTTCCCTAGGGCTCCCTGGGGACTGTTTGAATTCAGCTGAGGTCCCCAGTCCTTTATTAGAAGATGCTTTTCTTCTCCTAAGGGCTGTGATATCAGTTCTCTTGCTGTATGACTCTATTTTAAGGCCAATATAATCTTTTGTCCTTTGGCTATTTTGGAGAATGTTCTGGGAATCTAGGGACATTTATGGCCTGTTATTCTGCTTTAGAGTAGAATCCTTGTTTCTTGATCTGTTGTAAAACCTTTCTTTTAAGCATGTTAGAACAATATCATACAAAATACTTTGAGAATACATTTTTACTTGCTCTTTTTCATCACATTTCACCTTACAGCTTGTTCAAAAAATCAGTCGTGTACAGTGGTTACACTGGAAATCCAGCCTTCAGCAATAAGATGCCTTTTCTACCCTGAGACACAAATATGCACACATGGCTTGCAAGGGCACAGCTGCTGGGTTTTACTCAAAGAGCCAGCTACATATATCTATAGGAGACAAGGTAAGAACAGGTTAAGGCTGTGGAGGGAGGAACTCAACGTGCTGGTCTGTGCACAATTCTCGTGAATGGGTGTGAGGAAATCCTCAGTAGGCACAAAGCAGCAAGGATGTCTCCTAGACAGCTGTCCATTGCTGTTTCAGTGGAGTTACAGCCAAGCAAGGATGGCAAAATGTCCCCAAATATTTTTCATAAAAATGCACAAAATCATACTGTTATCATCTAGTATTGAAGCAGGTATAATAAAGAAAGTTTGGTCTGTAATTGAGGTTTTGGAAAGTGCAGAATATTAAAAACAAACAAACAAACAAAAACAGCAAGAAAAATCCAGCTCCTTTCCTTTTCATCTGCATTAGATGTTTCCATATGTTCTTCCCTCTAAACTCTGAGAATAACACAAGGGGTATGGAAAACCTACTGTCAATTGAAAGTCTTAAGGACCATCTCTGGAGAAAACAAAAAAAAATAACCCAGAGCAAGATAAACTAATATTTTTAAAGAAGTGAAAATTATTTATGAGAGAAATAGAAGTTGTGTAGAGGTAAAAATTCCATTGTTTAGCTATGTACTTATTTTGGGCTCTAAGTTTTTGTTGGCTTTTTCTTTGATTTTTAAAAGATACTGCTTTCTTTTGGTGTAATACTGATTCTTTCTTTTATTAGAAGTAATTAGAAACCAAGTAATAATAAGGGGGGGAGGGAAGAAATATTGCCTTTCCTGCACACTGAGGTTTCTGTGGAGAACTGGCAATCAATAAGAAGCTTCTAGATTCAAACATGATGAGAGAAAAAAGGATTTATCACCATCAAGTGAAGCAAAATCACGGACTGAAACATGAAAACTAGATGTACGTGTTTGTAAATTTATGTACAGTTTTGATTTTAGTCACCTGACTTAGAATTTGGTTCCTGCCTATCATATAAATTCTTTTAGGAGACAAATAGTAGCAGGTATCACTTAGCTCTGTTTTCAAGTAAGGCATTATTGCAAAACCTCTTCTTTGGATAGATAGTTAATGATTCAGACAATCCTTATATTAAAAAGAAATAGATCAAATTAGAACACGCTAATATTTCATAATTTTCTGCAAGCAATTATATTGCAATTATATTTGATCTAAAATGTAGATACAGCCATAAGTTCTGTGGAAGAAAATGGCAGCGTTCACAGTAGGGTGTGAGGCCAGAGACGGTGATGAAGGCCTTCTGGTACCCTAAAGTCTCACAGTCCCTTCTCCGGCATGTAGAAGGCACACATGTGCCCGACTTAAAGCAAGCGCCTGCACTAGTGATTCCCACTTCAGAAACAGCAGTTTGAAACGTGACTGTAGGGAATTTGGACACGGGTTGTGTTTATTGCCTTCTGAAGCTCTTCCGTCTTGCGTGATGGAACAGTCACTGGAAAGGGACCTGAAGTGCAAGGCCTTCTGGTGAGAGCCCAAACTAATGAGCTCTGTGGTCATCTTTCCTCTCTCTGAGCTGCTATAAATGTTTCAATGTTTAACATTGTGCTTCGTAGAGTCAGGGGAGAGGGAGAAGTCTGAAAATCTCTCTCCCCTTTTGTAGAAATGCTCAGATTTATATTCTAATGTTTGAAGAAGTGTTTGGGAAATTAAATGTTTGTATCCAGTAGCTAACATCTAGAATAGCATCAAGTATTTTACAGGGAGAGAATAACACAAATTTATCTATTTTTCATTTAAAGAAGTGAATTTAGATACTTAAGAGTTTAAAATTAAGGGTAATAGGATTCATTTTCATTTCTGAAATGGTACTAACTTGAAAAAGCAAATAATTTTTCCTCTGTTCCCTCCCCCATAGATTTATTCCTGCCTATTTCTGATTCGGATTTAACCCCATCTGTGCACCTCCCATCCCGTGGCAATCTGATAGGCAAATCCCAGGTGATCCACATTGGCTCGGAGTGGAGAAATATCAGCCAGTTCCTGGGGGTCCCGTACGCTGCACCTCCCCTTGCAGAGAGGCGCTTCAGTCCTCCGGAGCCATTTGCTTGGGTGGAAACCTGGAACGCTACCGTGGCTCGGTAAGAAACCCCTTTGATCATCTGTAGAAGCGCTTGTTCCATCCAGCTGTATGAGAGTAGCTGCAGTGATCATAGAATCATCGAATCATAGAAAGGTCTGGGTTGGAAGGGACCCCAAGGATCACAGAGTTCCAACCCCCCTGCCACAGGCAGGGACACCAACCTCCAGGCCTGGATCTACACAAGGTTGCCCAGGTTGCACAGGTTGCTCAGTGATGACCATGATAGCTGTGTCCTTTCTTGCAAAAGAACCTATAGGGTACAGATTAATACAAGTTTGGGACTTCATTTAGTAAAAAGAGTAATTTCTCTGTCTATATGTTAATTCATGCAAGCACCTCAAGAAGAAAGGCAGATTCCAGTACATTGCCTTGAATGTATGCGTAACTCCCCACCAACTGTCTGGTGACAATCCACTTTCATTCTGAGTATTTATAGAGGTATTTATAATATCTATATAAATACATTTTACCCCTGCCTAGCCATAAATTTTTAGAGTATTTAATCAAACAGAGGTGCTTTAATGCTGATGTAACCAAAAGCTGTGGGCCTCGTACAGAAATTCTCTGCCTAGTAGCCTCTAGGAGATCAGGCTGAAGGACCCAGATAGTCTTTTCTGGCCAAAAACTATTAAAAAACAAATACTTGCTAAATGGCTTGGGCAGAAGTACAGAAATTTAAACATTTTAGGTAATGCCTTAGGAGGAAACTAGGAATTGTATTAGCAGATGGGCTAAATTTGTCTTAAGCCCCTATGTCTAACGTTTCCCGTTGGCTGGCCCTGGCTCTCCAGGGCTGGCACAGACATCAGTGTTTGGTGAGTTTAGGTTGGAGGCATTCCATGGACATAGCCCTTGTGTGAATATTGTTTCATTTAGTCTTATGATAGGAGTCTTAATTTTGTTGCATTGGGGAATGAAAATGACAAATTGTGGATGTATATTTCTTAATTAAAAGAGGGTTTGGGTGGCACTGCTTGGTACATCTGTGCTGTGGAACATGTTGGGACAGTGGATGTCTTTTGAAAAAACCCACAGCAAATAAACAGCAGCAACAACAAGAAACAAGATTTGAAAGACGACTGGTTTTTATAGAGTCTTTCTCACAGTGTGTCCCTGCTCCACATAATAGAAAGCAAAGTAGACAGTACACCAAACCGGTTTGAGTGAGCCGTGCTGCGTTTATACAGAGGAAGCTGATACATGAGAGCTGGTACCTGATCATGTTCCTATCAATAAAAAGCAGACCGTTTCCTGGCAGACATGAGGAGTTGAATGGAAAAAAAAAAAGAGATAGAAACGAGAAACAGGAAATGGAAGGCACAGAACAGTCAAAAGGAGAGAGTCTGGTGGGAAGGACTCAGTGACCTTTCTGCAGAGGGAATTGTGGAAGCCAGGACTGAGAGCTGAGGTTTAGTGACCTAGGAGTTTCCAAGGCAGCTGATAGGGACCTGAGGTCTACTGAGATTCTGTGTTGTCTTTCCAGCTACATATTTACCATGCAATCCTGTTCAATTCCTGGCACCGAGAGTGGTCCTCATGTGGTTAGTGATGAACTACCTGAGCTGATCTGGCCAGGAGCTGACATGGTTAAGGAAATGACAGATTTGGTAAGGGAGCTGGGAGGATGGCACTCTGCTGACCTGACATGAATCACCACCTGCTTTGGTGGAAACACACCCCGAGGCTACAGATTTAGAGACCTGTCAGCTGTGTGGAAGCTGTTTGGTGCCTCCATTACTCAGGATTTGTCTCCAGAGGTTTCTAGCAAAGCCTGGGTCAAATCAAGTGAAAGGAGATGCTGTGTTGTCTTGAGGAGTTGAAAGAACATCTGGCCTTTGGTGGTCTCATCCTTCAGGTTGTGGAGGTGTTAACAGCATAACCACAGTAGCCACACAGCCTCATGCGTGCTGGAGGGATCTGGTGATACGTGGCTTTGTGTTTCCTCAGGTGCACAGTGATGTTAGGTTAGCAGACGCACCATCAGCTCGTTGCGTCTGCAGCCACAGCGTGGTGTCTGCTGTGACTTTGGTAAGGCCCATCTGCCTCTGCGGTCTGTCTTTGAAGACCTGGTGTTGCAATGAGCAGCCTAGCTGAGATTTTCAAAGCAATTTAGGGACCTTAGTTAATCTGCTCCTATCTGTTGAATTCTCAGAACTTCCTTAGGCCAGTGAAAAACTTGGATACTATCACAGAATCATAGAATGTTTTGGGTTGGAAGGGACCCCTAGAGGTCATCTAGTCTTGTTTGCCTGGGTGAACCTCATGAGGTTCAACAAGGCCAAGTGCAAGGTCCTGCACCTGGGTCGGGGTAACCCCCAGTATCAATACAGGCTGTGGGAGGAATGGTTTGAGAGCAGCCCTGCCGAAAGGGACTTGGGGATACTGGTGGACAAGATGTCGGACATGACCTGACAATGTGCGCTGGCAGCCCAGAAGGCCACCCATACCCTGGGCTGCATCCCCAGCAGCGTGGGCAGCAGGTCGAGGGAGGGGATTCTGCCCCTCTGCTCCGCTCTGGTGAGACCCCACCTGCAGTGCTGCCTCCTGCTCTGGGGCCTCAGCACAGGAGAGACACGGAGCTGCTGGAGCGGGGCCAGAGGAGGGACACAGAGATGATCCGAGGGCTGGAGCAGCTCTGCTATGGAGACAGGCTGAGAGAGCTGGGGCTGTTCAGCCTGGAGAAGAGAAGGCTGCGGGGAGACCTGATGGCAGCCTTTCAGTACTAAAGGGGCCTATAGGAAAGATGGGGAAAAACTTTTTAGCAAGGCCTGTAGTGACAGGGCAAGGGGGAATGGTTTTAAACTGAAAGAGGGGAAATTCAGACTAGATATAAGGAAGAAATTCTTTATAATGAAGGTGGTGAAGCACTGGAACAGGCTGCCAGGAAACATTCCAGGTCAGGCTGGACTTGGCTCTGAGCAACCTGATCTAGTTGCAGATGGCCCTGCTCATGGCAGGGGGGTTGGACTAGATGGGCTTTAGAGGTCCCTTCCAGCCCAGTTTGCTCTATGATTCTATTAAGAGATATTCATTTAAGGTTAAAAAAAAGAATTCTTTGAGCTTAGCACCATGAGGGGGTGTACTTGCAGAATCAGAAAGATCTCAGTCTCTGTGTATATATAAAAAAAATTGACAATTGTTTGGGAAATTTTTTTTAGGACTCTATATTGGCATTGCACAATATTTGTATTTAAGGAATTAACATTAGCACAGTGCCATTACTGTCAGACGAGAAATATTTATAAAAGACTCAAAACCCCCCCCCCAAAAATCAAAACCAAACTAACCAAGCAACCAACCAAAAACCAACAAAAAACCCCATACCAAAACCCAAACAAATAAACAACACCCCCCCCAAAAAAAAAAAGTCAAAAACAACAACAAAAAAAACCCTGAACCAAACCCAGAAAACTGCAGCTGTTGGATTCTGCAGCTGCTGGAGGGGCCGTGG
>JMFS01043592.1:0-39862 GCA_000699545.1 Podiceps cristatus
TCTATGCTTGTTTTGTCCTTTTCATTTGCATTTTTCCCCTTCTTCATATCAAAAAGTTCTTGATTATGATGGTAATACATTGAAATTTATTTTTCTTGCAAAAAGCACTGTACACATCGCTTTATGGAACGAACACAGATGAAATATTTCAAAGCCAGCTATGGGATTTAGCCACGTAAGTCTCATGAGATTTGTGTGGCTCCATGTGCTAGTCAGACACTCATGTGTACTGCAGGAAAATGTTTAAAAATGGTTTAGGTAAGGCAAGTTGGGCAAGATGGCATCTTGCAAAAGACCAGCTGGTATACATGGAAAAAAGAAATTAAATGTGAAATGGAAGCCCTTACTCAGGTCTGCCTTCATGCCCTGAAAGTTTTTGTATTTTTTTCTTGGGTATCAGTTGGTCTAATAAAAGGAGTTCTATCTCCCTGCAACTTTCACGCCTTTTTATAATATTATGATGTGGGCACCTCCACTACAGAAATCATGTTGATAACCGTGGTGCGGATCATGAAACCAACTTATTTTTCATCCTTCCCTTTGCTTTAGCAGGTGCCTAGGTAGCAGTTTGCCATGTCACACCTAATGCAAAACTAGCTTTTGGGGAGCTCGAGGTTTTAATCTAGGATTAACTTGGCATCGTAACGACTTTGTATGAGTAGTTTTAGAGAAGAGGCCTGAATCCTAACAACTGTGATTTTAGAAGCACTGCACCAAAAAGAAACTTAAAGGTTAAATAAATCACACATAACTCAGGTGTTTCTTGAATGCTTAAAGCCCTCCAGCAGATTATTTCTTCTTGTCCTGTAAACCATGACCCATAATTGCTCAGTTGCAGTTCAGGGCAATGAACTGCAACTTCAAATCATCCTTTCTTTGTCTGCTAGAGAATTAATCTCTAGCCAAATGAAAATAATATCTCAGCAGGGATCTGGTACTGGAGGCCAGTGCAAGTCAAGGCACATCTGTTCTGCCCCACTGGAATCTGTATTCTCCTCTTTCCCCTTTGGGTTTGCTGGTGTGGGAGTTTTTACTCTAGAGGTGTACAGATTTATCCTAAGTAATTATTTTTAATGGAGACTTTTTAAAAACTCTGAAAAACTCTGAATTAAGATAGGTACATATTAACATTTTACATTTATCTTTGAGTTCTACTCTTTAGTTATCTACTTGGTACATCAAGAAGTCTCCATGATGGGGCAGAGGAATATCCCAGCTGACTGGACCTCAGAGGAGGTTGC
Source organism: Podiceps cristatus (assembly GCA_000699545.1). Taxonomy (NCBI): domain Eukaryota; kingdom Metazoa; phylum Chordata; class Aves; order Podicipediformes; family Podicipedidae; genus Podiceps; species Podiceps cristatus. Next base: position 1,242 of record JMFS01043592.1, read on the forward strand.
AATATTGAAAACTGCTAAAACCAGAAGATACTTAACTCTCCTGTTTTGTGTTTTTTTAATTCTTCTTTTAGGTGCAAACCACAGAAAGAAAAAAGATTCACAAGGGACTTCAGGAAACTCTTGTGACCAAACCTCTCACAAAGCAAAGACCAGCAGAAGCTTTAATCCTCCGGGTGTGAGAGAGAACCCCCGTACGGAGCTCCCTGTAAACAGGATAATCGATGTGGATGGAGTCAAACTGGAAGACACTGGCACACGCTCCTGTGACGATTCTGAAGGGAACCTCAGCTTTGAAGGTTACATCTCTGAACTGAGATCTTGCCAAGGGAGGATGAGGACTGGAGTTTATAGGACATCAGACCTTCCATCTCTGATTACTGTCAAGAGTGAGAAGAATAGGGGCACTGAGAATCAGTATAAAGCTACTTTTGTTTAAATCTCTGTTTCTAATTAAGAGTTCTTGTATTTTTACTTGGCATCAGCAGCAATGGAGATATGCCTTAGAGACATGTTTCTGCAAGTTATAAGTTGTTTTCAGTACCCGTTGCCTTCAACGAGCCTGCCAGACTGTCTCTTCTGATATGAGTTAGAACCCATAGTATGAAAAAATAGTATTGAACTATTTGGGTTTGTTCTCTTTCTGTTTCTGTATCATTTTCCCTCGGATGATTCCATTGCACAATGCAATTAAATTTATTATTTCCACCCCTAACCCTCTTGTCTTTAATAAGACTCACTTTAAATTCCCTCATCCAAACTTCTTATTTAAGATAATTTCACTTTAATCTTCCAATGATTTTTACTGGTCTGCAGGATTCCGTGTGTCCATTGACTTTTGAAGTGGAAGTAAAATCAGTTACTGGTGTAAAAAGATTAGGATTGTTTTCTTAATAGCTTCCTATCTGTCTCATAACATTTGGGAAGAGGTCCAGGTGGAATTCAGTCTTGTCTAACATGTTGCCTGGATGGATAGATGCAATAAGAGCCTTGTTATACAAGCAGTAAGAAGCAAAAAAAAAAAAAAAAAAAAAAAATGTGAATTTCCTGTGCCGGGAATAATAGCTGCTCCCGTAGCTGACACTGGTGATGTTTCCATATCAGAAATGTGTATACTAATTACATAGTGGTTGGAGGGTCATCCAGGTCCCTCCTCATCACTGCTCTTGGTATCTTTTAGCTTTGGGGGAAGGTGGATTTTGTTACTGCTCTTTCAATAAGCGGTTAAGGGGCCCTTATTCTTCTTGTCATTGATTCTAGTTTCAGTTGATCTTCTAGCCTTGGGCAGAGTTTTGAGAAAGAAAAGATACTTAATGCTATTGAACGTGTTGCTTTTGCCACCCGCTGCTTTTCCTTCTCTCCCATTTCTTCAAAAAAGGTTATAAGTCTGGACAAGCAAAAGAGTATATGAAGAAATGAGAGCGTTGGACCTCTGCTCATCAATGTGAAATGCTATTGAGTGTGTATATTGAGACCTTCTGGTGGTTCACTGCTTTGAAATTATTGTGAGACTCAAAATGTCACATTGCATGGCTCCTAGACTGCAGATCCACACAGGCAGTAAGTCTAAAGCATTACAGTAATACTCATTAACTTTTTCTTTGGTCCTTCTTACTAAAGCCTACTAAGAATTGTGAATTTTCTGAATAGCTGAGAATACTGGAGGCAGCCACTCAGTTTCTTAAACTCAAATCTGTAAGATGAGAAAGAACTACATGCGATTTTATAACAGTAAAGTAAGATTCCTAAAGCTTAAGAGTTATACGTCAAATACTCCAGTGATAAGTGGACACAGCACTCACAGATTTAATACCTTAATTCTTTTCTACTGATAAGTGATTTTGCTCTTGATGTTGAGGAAAATGCTTGTTAACTTTAGGCTCAACTCAGTGTGGGACTGAATGAGGATACATGCTCTGAAAATAGCTTTTTTGAAAAACTTTCAACATTAAAACCGTTTTGAGAATCATGCTGAAATCATAGTGGTGTAACGATACTGGAGACTCGGGGAAGCAGAGCAGGCAGCGACTGCAGTCAGGACTAGGAGTGAGGGAACAGGCCTGGAAACTGCCGTGACTGGGTACCACGCTGCAGCGGACTCTGCTGCTAAAGCCCAGCCACGGCATAGTGTATGCACTGCGACGGTGCAAGCGCTCAGACTGTACCCGTGCTGAGGATAAAGGGGTAAAGCTTCTATACTGATTCAGAGGATAGGTTGTTTTATATTGTACTGGAAATCACCTGTGTGGGACACTACGTAACAGAACAGTGATAGCCCAATGATATGAAAATATTTAAGTATCTATGTATTTCTAAAGTGGTTTTCCCATGTTTGGATTTTTTGGTTGGTGGGTTTGTTGGTTTGGTTTGGTTTTTGTTGTTTGTTTTCGTTTTGGTTTGGGTTTGGGGTTTTTTTGGTTTTGGGTGGGTTTGGGTTTTTTTGGTAGTATTTTGCTAATAATTGCCCATAATAGGATATTTCTTTGTACAGATAAATGGCCACAATTTTTTCCTGTCTTGTGGAAAATGAGGAGCTTTGTTCTAGTCAAGACCAATGTAACACCAGTCAAATTCAAGAGAGGGCTTTTTGACCTGTGATACACTTTGCACTTTTTGTGTGTCTTGGAAAATAAAATCCTAACATCATACAGCTTGAAATTCAATCATTACAGTCCTTATTAATCTCTGGTCGGTATTTTACATGAAACGAGGTTGTTTATGAAACAAGAAGCAAATGTGCTCAAGTGCCTTAGTGAGCAATACAGAATTCTTCAGTTGGAAAAAGCTGAGGGGAGATACAATAAAGTCTGAAAAACTGTGTCATGGCAAGGGAACATAGGGATTGACTATCACACTCTTTTCTAATGCAAGAGTCCGGGACCATCAGATGAAGCTAGTAGAAGCTAAGTTCAAATCAAAGAGCTGGTTCTTCACCTTCTGTTTTCTTTCCACAAGCTGCCTTGCTTGGAAAAAAAAACAAACAAAACCACTGTTTCTAAATTCTGGGTGCAGCAAACTGGATTTGACCGTATCAAGGATTCAAAGGGAATTCAACAGCATGGGAGAGGCAAGCTGTGTGCAGGAAGATGAAGGATGTGAAAGAACAGTTTTCTTTAACATAGGGAAAAATCTTGGCACAATGCCTGGAAATCCTGTAAACAAAGGGACATGGGAAGAACCAGTCCTCCCCACTCTGCACTGTTATGCCAGTTATTGGCATATTGTTTGAAAGAATGACTTCTTAGCTACGACTCATGGAAATTCATTCCTTGGACTTAGAAATAATTAATAATATTAGCCCTCCTATTCAATATCTGGCAGAATATAAAAGCTAAACCTGCCGGAATCAGTTGCCACAGATCATGGAGTTAATAAAAATGAATGTGGACAGCCTGTCTCTGACTGATGTTTTCCAAGACTTTACTAAGGATGTTGTCCAGTTTTAATTACTGCATGACTTCAACATTATAATATGATTTTAAGTTGCCTCATTATACTGTGATTTCCACTACTAATGAAATCTATTTGCAATTAAAAAAGCAGCCTGATTGAAGCACTGCTTGATAGCTTAATCCTTTATCTTGCCAGCTAGTTCCTAAAGATAATCAAATTTTATGTGGCTTTATTTCTCTTTTACTTTTCCCAGTTTTGCCATGTTGAAACTCCACTTGTACAGAGTTACTCTTATGTCTCCTTAATCCCACGATGATAAATAAAAGGGGTATTTGGTCTCCTCATCCTCTTATGTGGAAGAGTGAGATCCACTGACCTATATCAGTGCTCGAAACTGTAACAACCGGTGGTATGAAAAGCCCAGCCCCAACACTTAGAAAATCCTGCAGCATTATAAATCTCATTTAATATACCACTTGTCTTATATTTCCCTTGGTTTTGTGGTATTTGATTTTCAAATGACAGCGGCTTCAGCCTCATAGTCTCCACAACAGTCACAGTTTTGTTGTTTTTTGTTTTAAAGGCTCCATGAAGAATAGAAAATACACATCTAGGCAAACTTGCAAAGGGACTTCCCCCTTAGGATTACTACAGCAGTGCGCATTGTCACCACATTTGTGTTATAACACACATGCAAAATAAACCACTGTGCAATTTAGCTCTGGGGGACTGCATGACAAATAACTGATGTTTGTTGAAGGTACATAAACAGGCTTTGCAAAGAGACTTTGCAAGAGATTTACTGCTCTGTGGGAAGGAGCCAATACCTGGCTGTACCTTGTCCTTTTTCATGCTCCCGAAAGTCTTCTGGGGCTATTTAATGTCTTTCAAGGATACTGGGTCCTTTGTGCACTGCTTGTCCGTCTGAAAGTTTTGGCCTCTTCTTGCCTTTGCTGTAGCATGCATTGCTTTATTCCTCCTTCTCTTCTGATGATGGAATTTACAGTTCTTAGCAGAAAACTCTTAAGAGATGAGGCTCAGCCAGCAGCCTCCTTACCTTCTTGTAGCAGAGATAATCAGGACTTACGAGCTTATTTTGATTTTTTTGTAAGTAGTCTGATTTTCTCCATAAAACTGAAGTCCTTGCCTGTCTTTTTTTCTCAGTAGTGGTGTTACTGCTCATCCCAGACCTCTCCAGCACAGTATTGATGGTGAATGTTGTCATTTAAAATGGTCTCTCCTGAGGTACTCAGTAGCTGGGAGACGGGGCGAGTGTGCAGTAGTGTGCCATAGTGTCTGTGATGCAAACACCCAAAGGCATCTTTTCACAATTTCTCAAAGACCTTGGAAAGCTTCCAGAGGCTCAGTTAGACAAAGGCCGTGGCCCAACGGCAGGTCCTTATCAAGGGGTGTGAGAAGCCAAAACCGTTGCAGGTCCAAGGCACTCCTCCTAACTCCCAACCGCAGCTCATTGTGTTGGGTTTAGAAACAACTGTATTTTCTGCATCAACAGGCAGATTTCCAAGCTTTGTGGGATTGTAGCAAACCTGTGTGACAGCAGCGTTGCTCTGCAGATGTGTGGGTGTTTAGCCTGCAGCAAAAACAAGTGGCGTATCCAAGTACTTCTCTCTGCCTGTGCTCTTGGAAGAGCATCCCAAGTTAAGCATCTCAGGGTACTGAAAAACCAGGAGATTTGTCAGCCCTAATCCAATGCCAATTAAAGCACAGGAAAAGCTTTCATTGGTCTTACTGAAGTATTTCCTTGCTGTAGACCAACTGTCACTTTTAGCCAGGTTACAACCGATTTTTTTCAGAAGACCTTAATCTGCTGAGAAATGCTGGATGATTAGGTGTCTGCAAATCCTGCCTGCATTGCTCAAAGTGTTAGCAAATCCAATGTGTTATACATGAAGCAACATGTTTTCTGAATTGTTTGTGTGGAAGATAAGGAAAGAAAATTGTTTATATTTTTTCATCCCAAGTGATGATTCTGTTGTACAGTCTAAAATGTTGTTGTACAGAATTTGATTTGTATCCTTGTTTTATTAGTAGTTTTGTCTTTAAACATCTATATAATGACTTTCTAATACGAAACACACATTGGATTTATTTCTCATACCTTGTCTCTCCAAAGTACCACATAATATTGTCCTGTGCTGCACAATAATATAGAATCTTAAGTGTGTCAAACTCATTTAAAATGTTAATTGCGTATGTAGTCAGTAAATAATTTATACCACTGGCACTGATAATGTTTCATTGATATCTAATTTCAATGTAAGGAAAAGATGTGAAAAGAGTTTTTTCAGTAGTTCTGGGACCTTCTGCCATTTGGACATCACAGCTTCAATGGAAGTGTGAGACAATGTGAAACTAGCCTGCATTTTATTTGATTTTGCAAAGATGTCTTCTTAAACCTAACTTACATAAAGAAATTCCTTTAAAAGACATTTGTTAAGAATTTCTGCCAAATATTTATATACCTTAAAAATAGCTTATCCTCTGGAATTTAATAATATTGGGTTAGGTTTTTAGCCTTTAATTAATTCCTTTTGCTCTATTCTAGCAACACAAAGGGATTGCGAACTTAAGGTAAGGTAGTAGCCAAATGTTTTCCAGGTACAGCATAATCCCCCTCTGACTTCCCTTCTGCAGAGTCTTGGTGGGTCGCCTGGCTCTGCGGCTTCCGAGTGGACAAACAGATGAGAACTGCTCTGCCCTTGCAGCAGGCACTGCTAAAATGCACGAATGCTCGATCTACCAGAGAGCAAGAGTGGAACAAACTGGGGGGGGGCAGTGGTTCAGTGTCTATGTAGGCTAACCTGAACCAGTGACACAGTGGTCCCAAAACGGTTCCCTTCTCATTCACCGTCCTCTGTGTTTGTTCTTTGAACACTCTGTGCCATACAGAAGTCTGAGTACCAATACTAGAAAATAATGACTGATGGGAATGGGATGAAATGTAACTCTTGCACGTTTATGCCAACATTGTATTGCCCCCCACGATAACCTCATACCAGTATTCTGGATGCTGAGTCCCACTCCTTGCAGGTACACAGAGCTGCAAAGCCACTGGAGCATTTCCACGTGCCCATAGCCTGCAGCAAGCATCGAGGTGAGTACTGTAAAGAAAACTTGAAAACTTGCCTACCTCGCTGGTGAAGGCCCTGAAGTCCAAGTTTGGGAACTGTATTCTTAAATATCTTGTGTCTGCTTTGCCAGGACGCACCAACCTCTACCTCATTTGTATTCTCTGCCTGCAAAAATCTGCTCACAGTCTCAAAATAGCATATGGCTTAGTTATTGTACAGCTTCAAGCCTCAATTCCAGAGCAGGCTGATAAAGAAATGAAAGGCCAGATAGAAGTTCATCTAATTAAAGCTAATCCTCTTGGAGTGGCATAATCTTAGATCAGGGCACAAAAATGAAACTAATGCCTTTCCCCATCCCTGCAAGAGGTAACTGGGGGTCTTTCTTAATGATTTCAGTCTTTCCTGGAAAGATGACACCATGTGAGGGGAAACTACCCTTTAGTTACTATTCTCCCTCATTTATAGACTTGCACAAGCATCTTTTTCAGTAACTATTTGCCAGTATTTGCCAGTATACCCAACAATATCTATGTAACTTCAACCTCTTCCATGCTTTTAAGATTTCCAGAGTCAGTCAGCAGCCAAGACAAAGCAATGTCTGGCTGAGATCAGCTCTCTGTATGCAAAGCAGTTAGCTGAAACTTCTTTGCAAGCGGCAGGTAATCGTTGATGGTGGGCACGTATCTTTGATCTTGTCCTTGCTCATTTGAGCATTGAGTAAAATGTGTGTGTGTGTGGATTAAAGAATCTGGGCCAATGCATGCTGGAACTTCACTGGCGAGAGAGTTCATCTTCCTTGGAAGGGGCTGGATGGCTAAGCACGCTCCACTGGTCTTGCACCGCCTGTCTCCTGGAGAACGCTGGGTCTCCCATTGCATCTTGCCTGTTTGTTTTATGCTCTTGTGGGAAAGGGACAGAAAGATGAGATTCTGCTACCATTCATTGCAACAACATCAGCTTATACCATGAAAGGTCTCACTCTGCAGTGCCGTAGCATGTAATTTTCCTTGCTAGACAGTTGTGTAGTTAACAGGGTTGGACCTCGTGTGAGCAAAAGAAAGTCCATTTTAATTCAAAAAAGACTTAACAGAGCTGATCCGAAAGTCATGATTTCTTACTGAGGAAAACCCAGTTGGGATCTTGCCTAACTTTAGATGTCTACTCCTCAGCTGCCTTTGTATCCTACACATGGGTGTTGTTACTTTAGAAATTTGTTAGACATATAGTTAATATTGTCTATGGATATAAGGAATCATTTGTTTAATACTATCGATGGATATAAAGAATGGTTTGTTTCGTCTGTGAGTTAAAACATACTTTTGGACAGGTGACTCATACCTTAAATTTCACTTTTCCATATTTTCTAGATCTCCATTGCTTATACTGGGGGCCTTGACACCTACCTCAGATGTAAATACATATGCAGGAGGTCCCTGAAGCTGGGTGGGGTGACTCTGATCTGCCAGTTTCTCCTGATGTGTGAACAATGTAAGTCAATGACAGCTCAGATTGTTTCTGCAGCAATTACACAGAGCAGCAATTACATTTCTGCAGCAATTACAAGGAGTGGCACTGGAGGTACAGGGAAACGAGGGGGAAAAAGAGAGAGAGAAGGAAATAGTGGGGATATTGGCCACACTGTCAAGCCTTCAGTGCAAGCCTATTCTTGAGGCCAGCAGTGAGGTAGTGAGCGGTACACAAATCATTTCTGAAGTCAGGTCTGCTCACCAGGAGGGACCCCAGGTTCTTCCTGGGACACCTCTGCCTGCCTTACTTTTGGGAGTGTGGGAAAAAGGGCATTTAGGTTTTGTCAGGGACAGACCCCTACTGATCTGGTGAAAAAACTGTGCAGTGGTCTCCAACAGGATGAGACTGTGGACAGGTGAGAGCAGAGGGAGGTAATAGCGAAGAGGAGGCCATCAGTAGTGGAGCTTTTGTAGGCAGTGAGAGGGGAGCCCTGGTAAGGGACATCCATGTCCCTCCCTCCAGGAGGCAAGTTTATCTCTCTGCCTACCTGTTACGTTACCAGCTCTCCAAAACACGAGGCAAGTGTCTGCTCCTGTGTAGAGACAAGAGCTCGGCAGCAGGAAGACTGAGGGGAGAAGGTGGAGGAGTTCCTTAGAGGTTTGCACCCAGATTTGTGATGCAAAAACCCCAGGGAAAGCCTAGGCAAACATGGTGCTGGGTTAACAGATCAGCAATAGAGGCCGATAAATCTAAGGCGAGTATCCTTATGACGATATTGCGACATCCAGCGCCCAAGCAGCCTTGCTGGCCCTGGGCAGCTGCCGCAGCGACACTGAGTGACAGGAGGGCTCCGGGCGCAGGGTGCAGGGTTAGCAGAGGGCACCTCATCGTCTGGCTTCCCCCAGTCGTCATAGCCAAAAGGCTGATCGACGGGTGTCGCCTGGCACTTCGACCCTTGGTATACAAGTTACATGCAAAGCAGAAAGTGAATGTTTAATAAGACATCTGGTTTCCACACATTCTATATACATGAAAAAAAATACGGAAAATATGTATGTATACTTATGTATACAGGTTTCCATACAGGATATTATTAGGGCTGCAATCAGAATAATCAGAGCACTGATTGTGAACTCTGCTCTCCACCCTACCCTTGGAAAGAGCCCTGAAGCCGAGGCAGGCTGTGGGGCTGGCGTCCTTCCCGTGGGGCTGCCTCTTCCCTCTTAGGGCTCTTTCCCACTTCAAAAGGGACGACTTCAGCTGCCTTCAGCTGCAGCAGTGGAGCCACCTTCCCTCACACATGCCTGACTTATAGACCATTTTAAAGTATGGCATGGGGGCGGCTAATATGCTAATGAAGAAAGTGGGTGGAATAGCAGGAATTTGAGCACAGCTAAAAATGTACGTGCCTAACAATTGCAAATCAGCCTGTGCTGAAGTTACCTAAATGGGTTGGCATCGGTGGAAGGTGGGTGCCTCCACACCTCTTCTTGTCAGTTTTCAGTGAGTACATGGCTAAAAAAAAATCATACGCCTCTGTATATGGGCCCACTGTTTCAGCCAGGGTTATCAGCAAAGGTTTGTATCAAAGTCCTTGAAAAATACAGTTACCTACTTTCCACTCTTATTCATATGGTAGGAGGAACAGTTTCTTCATGCAAACACATCCTAGACTGGTTGCAGGCATAGTATTTTAGATATGTCATGACATCTGGGTGTATGAACAGAGCTAAGTATCATCTTGAAATGGACTTCTAAAATCTTGGCTAGTTTTTGCAACTAGATCCATGTCTGGGATGTATAAATGATGGTTCTGCATAATGTTGCTTGTACCAGAGCTTTAAATCACTCACAGATTTGTGTGATTAGGGGTATAAAATCACAGTCTGGTTTTGTTTCTGCAGCTCAAGCCCAGCTCTTCCATTGCTACTTTTATATGATTTCATTTTTCAGATCAGAACTAAAATTTTCTGGATGCATGAAAGAAACTTTTGCAAGCACAGCTGCAGGTAAAGGCTTTTAAAATATATACCTGCAACTGCAGTGGCTGAATCTGGCTAAAAAAGTGATTTCACAGCGAAGAGAGCATGAAGCCATGACAAAATCTGTGCACACAAAGGTGGTCAATTGAAAAGAGAAAAATCACAGGCAGGATATTGTCTGCACCCTGCCATGGCAAAGCCACCCATGCCAGTGGGAAAAAGTATCCTGGAGGTCACACTTGCTGGGTTGCAGCCTGGTCAGTGTGTTATGTGCCTCTTTTGGAAAGTAAAAGTTAGCAGGAGGCTGGTGTGGGAATGGATGAAATGGGGCTACAGCCCCAGGGAAATTATGAAAAAATGGGGAGAGTCTTCCTAGGCGAGTGTCCTGTGCCTGCTCCTGAGGGATGCAGGTGATGAGGACGGGCTGTGAAGCTCTGGGCTAGGGAAGGAACAACCCTCTGACTGGGGAGGGGCTCAGAAGGTCTGATATGTTGGCTAAAGGTAGGTATAGCTCTGAGTGCGGACATGGTGGCGTGGGAAGAGAAGCCGCTAGTGGAGAGCAAGACCAAAGAGGTCACCTTCATGGGGCAGTGGTGCAATAAGGGGTAGAAGCAGTGGGGAAGCACCAGGATGTGGGGTTTGATGAAGAGCGACGTTTCACAAAAATGCCAAGGCCAACAGAGGAAACAAGGGGGGAAAATACTGGAGTCCAGGGGCAGATGCATCTCCATGGGGAGCTGTGATGGCAATATGAAGGTCTGCAGAGCTGCTGAAGGAGGGCCCCAAGCCCTGCAGAAAGCAGATGCAGGAGGAAGACCCACTCATGAATGGAGGGAAATGTTTGTTCTGCTGCCGTGTGCTGGTGAGGCGGTGGAGACTGCTGGTGAGCTTGTGGTCCAGGATGGGCTATCCATGGCCAGCATACTGGGGGGGTGGGGGCAGTGAGCGAGTGAGATGAAAAAAATAACATGATAGACCTAAGAACAGTTTCAGTCCCTTGAGAAAAGAGAAAGGAAATTGGTGCAGAAAACCCCGGGGCTGTGAGCTTGCGGGTGAGGGAAGCCAGGAGAGCTGCTAGAGGTGCTGGAGGAGCGTGGGAGGTGAAAGGAGTGAGGAGGAGTCAACATTTGGGTGAAGGCGTATCTTTCTGTCCCAGGATTAGCTGCTGAGACGCAGCAGTGCCAAATCCGTGTTTGCTGGATCCCAGCTGCCCAGCAACCAGCCTTTTGCAGCTGCACTTCTACCAGCCTCGCTGCCTCGAGGAGAGGAGAGGATGGTTTTTAAAAGGGTTTGTTTGCTGTGGCAGTGTGGCTGTACAAACGTTATGCACGGCTCGGGGACTGCAAATAGTAACAGCAAAGTTGGGTGCAGAAGAGGATGGGCCGGGACTCTAGTTCTCTCTGAAAGCCAAAATCATGTAGATTTTTTCCTGGGATTTCTGAAGCTCCCAGGGAGAGGAGGGGGTGACACCCAGAGGCGTTTGTGGTTGCAATGTGGTTATGTGGAAAATGATGCATTTTGGGTGCTACACTGTTTAAAGTCTGTGTGAATAACTCAACTTCTCAGTTTGATTTGAGCCAAAGTTTTTCTTTTTTTCTTTTTTTTTTTCTTGCTGAAATAAGCAAACAAGCAAAATGATTTCAGCTTTCTTCCTTTGCATGTGGCTTTAGCTGGAGGAGAGCAATGGCTTTTCTCTAGGCACCACTCCAGAACAAAGAAGAGGTGGAGGCTCACTTCATGCCCATTGGTGAAGACGCCGGTTTTGGATGTGAGTGACCAGATTGAGGTTGTACCATTTCCTGAGACAGGTCTGACCCACCTCCTCCCGTGTTAGGGCAGCCCTGAGCAGGAGGGGTTAGAGGCAAGTGGAAGAGTTCCTCGTGCACTCCCAGTGTTGCTGCCTTGCCTTATTTTAAGATATTTTAAAAACTCACTAGACTTAGAGCCCATATTAGCCTCAGTTCTGGTAGTTAGGATGTTCATTAAGTAACAAGGACAGCTGAGTTTTGGTGATGGCTCCCACGATCAGATGATGGGAATGATCTCAAGCAACAGAGATGAAAGAAATCCCATCTGACAGTGACAGCAAGGTCTGCAGCAGGGTTTGTAGGTCCCCCAGAGGAAAAGAAAAGAGTCGGGAGGGTTTGTACATCAGTCTCACATCAGCGCTGAGTCCCTTGGAAGTACACCAGGAGAAGAATTGCCACACGTGATTCCTTGCATCCTACCCCTCCCTGAAAGATAAATCAAAAGTTGTATTTTTCAGGCTAGAAATACTTCTAATTAGTTCCAATTCACATGGGCTCATCAGGTTGTATAAATGTCTCGGACACAGCACACTTGAGGAGAATTTAGGTCTAGCGCTACTTCCTCCTGTCAGCGGTGCCGTAGCCTGCAACTGTCTCCTTATCCAGGAAGCCAGTTTTGGGCTTCCTAACAACAACGTTGACTAAAGCCTGAAAATGAGATCATCTCAGAGGCAACTCTGTCCCCTTAGTTGGCTGCCGTATGTTACCTCCACAAGGGAAGAACTCAGCTTTGAAAGAAGAAAACATTACTATGAAAAAACATACAATTTTGCCAAAATACATGGGGGAATCAGTTAGTCATTAAAAATATTAAAATTTTTCTTCAGTTTTGCGGTAGCTGAGCGGTAGATTTCTCAAAAACTTTTACAATGATCAGGAAATAATGTAAAAATGGAGAACAATGATGAACTTGCAGTCATGGGACAACCCTCCTCCAGTCTACTTGGTAGCTGGTACACGGGAGTGAGTGCAAACAGATGCATGTGTGTTTAAACTTCTCTTTTCCACTCCTAATTGGTAAAAGGAAAAAAAAAACCCACAATTTTATTATTTTATATTAGTGTCTGACTCAATTTACTTTTCGTTGATATTTAATGATTTAGGATGGTTGTTAATATTGTTTCATTATTACTAAGTGGTTCAGAGTCTGGACTTACTCTGGGCTTTTATAAATTATTGTTAAATTTAAGGAAATAAAAACCACTGCAATGTGGGAAGTGATGAAAAGGCAAATGTATGAAGCAGCATTATCAGTATGTACTATACCCCTGCAGCAAGGATTTCTGTCTCTTTCGGCTCATTTATTATGTGTTTATTTACCTTTTCATTTACTCATGATGATGCCAATATAAAGGGAAAAATGACTGCTGAAACTAAGGGATTTTAGCCTTTGATACAGAAGGATTACAGCCTGCAAACATGAGAAAGATTTGTTAGTCTTATTTTGAAACCTTTTAATGAATTCAGCAGTAGCAGTGCTGCATTTGGATTATATGCACGCCACAGGAAATGTTCAATATTATGTGCAGCAAAATTAAGAATCAGAGTAGTAGAATATGAAAATGGTTTGGGTTGGAAGATCATCCAGTTCCAACCCCCCTGCCACGGGCAGGGACACCTTCCGCTAAACCAGGTTGCTCAAAGCCCCATCCAACCTGGCCTTGAACACTTCCAGGGATGGGGCATCCACAGCTGCTATGGGCAGCCTGTCCCAGTGCCTGACCACCCTCAGAGGGAAGAGTTTCTTCCTTCTATCTCATCCAAATCTACCCTCTTTCAGCTGAAATACACCCCCCCTTGTCCTACCACTGCATGCCCTTGTCCAAAGTCCCTCTCCAGCTTTCTTGTAGGACCCCTTTAGGTATTGGCAGGCTGCTAGAAGGTCTCCCCAGGGTCTTCTCTTTTCCAGGATGTGCTTTTCTTTAGAAAGAAAATGGAATTTTCTTAGAAAACAAGAACCAGACTCTAGCTGCAGTTTCACTGGTGGTATGAGCTGCAATATAGACTCCAGGCCTTTTAGCTCCAAATATTCTGTCACCCCAAAGCCAAGTCTTTCCTCTAGCTCCTTGTATCGGGTTTGCATGGCAAGGTTTGGTAGTGAGGGGCCACAGGGGCGGGTTCTCTTAGAAGCTGGCAGAGGGCTCCCGGCCGGACGAAGCCAACCCAGCCGGCTGCGAGATGACCTCGTCACTGGCCGAGGCCGAGCCCATCATTGACAGGGGCAGTGCCTCGGGGGTAACACAGGTAAGAAGAGAAAAGAAACCCTGTACAATGACAACTTCAGCTGGAGACAGGAGTGAGAAGATGCGAGAGCAACTGCAGCCCCCAGGCCAGGGCAGGAGGAGCAGGAGCAGCTCCAGGCACCGGAGCAGAGGTTCCCGCAGCCCCTGGGGCAGCCCCCGGCCAGGCCGGCTGTGCCCCTGCACCCACGGTTTTATTTCTCATTGTCCTGCTCAGATTTAATTGACAATGAATTAAACTAATTTCCCCAAGTGGAGCCTATTTTGCCCGTGAAGATAATTGGTGAGTGATCTCCCTGCCCTTATCCCGACCCACCAGCCTGGTGTTATATTTTCTCTCCCCTGCCCAGCTGAGGAGGGCAGTGACAGAGCAGCTTTGGGGGGCACCTGGCCTCCAGCCAGGGTCAACCCATCACACTCCTATTTCCAAATTTCCTCTCTTTATAGATGTAATACGCACACACATATATACACATATATAGATTATGTATATGTATATGTATATTTATTTAGTGTTTTACAGAGCCACATTTGAAATGGATGCTAAATGAAGTCCAAACTCTAATGCTGGGTGCTTTATCTTGAATGCCATATGGATTCTTTCCATATCTTCATTGTTTTTCTCATTGTTGTTATGGTATTTGCTCCATACACACTTGACTGTTTTCTCCCTTTATGGAAAGTTTCTTTCAGTACACTGGAAATAATGAAGCAAGGATGACCTGGTATGGGAAGGTGAACAGCTCTGTGGGCCCATCAGCCTGACCCATGGGGTGATGGTTTCGGTGCCGTACCCTGGGTCTAGCTGGCTGGTGGGTTCTGAGCTGCAGCGATACAAACCAAACAGCATCTCCTCCCTATGGCAGAAGACCTTTCTCTCGCAGTAGACATCCCCAGAGGTCTTAACAAGGTGTTATCTGGTGATATCTGAGCATGAGAGCGGCTCTTTGGTCTTTGTCGGAAGCAGAGGGCTGCTGCGGGTGCAGCCCACTCGATGCTCTGCGTGCTGAGGAGGTGGCTGGCTGTGCGCATGGGTACTGCCTTCATCTCTGGTTACTCCATTCCTGAGGTCACACTGCGATTCCCGTAAACTGTCTGAGCACCAGTGATTGCGGCACCAGTGTACATGAGTAAATAAGAAAGGTTATGCTTGCTGAAACTCCCTAAGCTCTGTGCTGCCTATTTATTCCCCATTTTTACTATCTTCACATCGCAAGCTCTGTGCATCTGGATTCTCAATGGAAAGGCTGTGGAATCAGTCATGAACATGTGGTAGGTGATGGGATGGCCTCCCCGCTTGGTGCTTCTCTGCCTTTGGGGCTATTCCCTGCTCACCCAGGACCGTGCTGCTGGATGGCTCTATCCGGAATGGCATAAAACCGGAGCAGTCTATGGGATTCACACAAGTCTCTTTCCCCTGCTTTGTTCCCCAACTGTCCTCCATGCACACTTGTGCTGCTCATGGCTGAAAGCTTGACATGATGACACAGAAGTATCTGCAGCCAAGACCTTATTCTCCTGAGTGCCCAAAGCCCTGTGAGGTTTATAAGAATTCAGTATCAAAAATGAATCTTCTGTTCTATGAGTAGTTTCTTCCTAATGAGATTCAATGGTTCTCAAAAAAATATGTGGCACACTTCATTTTTACTGATTCTAGGAAAAGCTTGGTGAAGGCAGGCAGCCATTCTTCTGGTTATAAGTAGTGGAAAGAGTCACTCATCATTTAACATAATTTCCAAAAAAACACACCTTAAATTCTGCCTTTTCTCTGTAGCCGTAAGACCTGTTCAGACACCTCTCTAGTGAACCAATGCAGACACTGTACGTGTAGTAGTTAGGATTTTTTAATGATTCATATCTGTATGAACCCTGAAATCACTGTTTGGTCATTATTCAGACCTTAGGGGTAATTCCCATTATATGGTGGTGCTTCTCTGGCAGCTGTTGCAACTCCTGGGTTTGATGTCTTTTCCTTTTGCTTTGTGCCAGCACCGTCTTATCAGCTGAAGTGGCTCCTGGTGTCGGTGTGTCTTCCTTTTTCTTATGTTGAGGAATTGGTTTTAGCTAAAAGCTTAGAGTTGTGACTCCCTGGAAAGACACTCTGCAACTCTTGTTTGTAGTTCAATGCCTACAAACTACAGCAACCAGGAGCAGACGCTCAGACACAGAATGCATTCTTGCTTTTCTTCTTTCTTACTTTTAGGCATGGGAAAATGCTGTCCTACAACCTGCCTTGGTCACCACAGGAAAACAATGTTTCTGGTCCTGGAAGTGGATGGTTTTCCTTCTGGAAATGGGTGGAAGAGGGTATTTCTGCAGTTTTAAAGAAATATCTTCCTCATCCCCCCACTGTCTAGTTCTTGCTCCCCTGCTTTCCACAGAGCTTTCGGGAAGTCCAAATGCAATAGCCACTAATAGCTTTCTTTTTTGCTTTCTTTGCACAATTTCACTAGTCTGGATGGTAGGTGGATGTCTACAAGCCATTGTATAGGCATTACCTGCTTGAAGCCTGTTGGCCAAAGTCAAGAAGGAGGGTAGGAAGTGGAAATCTGTTCCAGCTTTACCAGCTGTCCCCAGGCAGATGAGAATGTCTGTAGATCCAATTTCCATGTTTGAAATGAGTGAAAGTAAGACAGATGTATTCCACAAGTCTATTCTGAAGCTTTATTTACTTCAAATTTTCAAGTAACAAATAACGCGTAGAGGCAAAGAATTTTTTTCTGCTTGTTCGCTCTTTGCTGGATTTGGGGAAGAAAATTCCAAATTTGCCTGGTTCCTGCTGTTCCAAGCCTTGCTGACAGTAGGAAAGCTTTGTCCATAAACCTATACATGTATAATAGTACTAACAAGAGGTATTACTGTGATGACAGACACAGCAGTGCGATAGCATAGCCAGTGGAAATCCCCTCCAACATTACAAACCACCGTGGCAAAATTGTGCTCCACTGCACCGCTGGGCCCCTACTGCCGTGGTCATGTTGGCTTTAAAACAAACACAGGAAAAATCACATCACTTCCATAGCTGTGCTGGGGAAAGTTCAAAGGGTAGAGCACATCTTAAGCAAGGCCTATGGTATTCTCTCTGTTGTTGTGGCTCCGGGGATTCTGGGTGCCAAGAGGTGTGGCCCCTGATTGACAGGGCATGGCTGGCAAAAGCCTCAAGCATAGACACAGTTGTACCAGCCAAACCTGTGGATTTTGGTTGTGGGGCAAGGTGGGGCTGAAACAGACTCCACTGGTGAAATCTCAGTTTTAGCAACACCCTCTGCATCCCCACTAGAAATGCTTCTTCTGCAGTGCAGCTGTCTCAGCCAGGCACTTACAAGGCAGAGATGGCTTTGCTCAGGCAGCTGCAAAGGGAGCTTTTTGGTACACTAAATCTTTTGTCAGAGTAATATCTATTTTCTTTCTCTTTAATTTTACCAGTCTGCTGCTGAAAGGCTGCTGTTGTAAGTCACGGCTGGGCAGGTAACCATCTGTTAATGAGTAATTCTTGTGTCTGATATCAGCATTGATCTGGTCCGTATTTTGCAATGTAATGTCATCTCCTGAGTGGGCTTGCTTGGAGCTTCTTGTTATTGCTATGCCATGCGTTTAATTAGCTCCTGAAGGGAAAAGAGATGGGAAAGGTCTGGATGGTAAATTGTGATTACAAGCAACATTGGATCGGTGCCTCTGGACGTGCTCTTAAACGCTTGCTGAGTACACCGGTGATCATCTCCGGGAGTCAGGCACTTTGTAAACTCTTCACTCCCTGTGGTTTAGGGAGAGTATCTTACTACATGGTATCCCCATCTACCCACAAAGGCATTAATGATTAACAATGATAACAGCTCTGCTTACTTAGAAAACTAAAATACCCTAAAGTCAAGTAAATCGCATTCCCTTGCGAAAGCTCATTGCTGATTCACCCTCCTGCTTCAGCCCAGCCCTGGAAATTTCCCTCTGCCAGGCAAAACCGTCGTGAGAGGAGAACAAAGATGAAAGTCTGTGCTCCTTTCACCGTTGTCTTGGCTCTGACTCTGAGCAGTGACTGTGCAAGGATGGTAAGTCTGATTCTTCTGTTTTGGAGTGGTGGATCACCTACGTGCTGGCTGTCAGGACAATGTTGCCTTGGGTTCGGATGAATAAAGCTGCCAACCAGACCGAAAGGAAGAGCATTTCAAATGACAAACAAAAGAGATTTGCTAGATGAAGGCTCACCTCAGTGCTGACTAAGTGGGGGGCCTGTAGGGTAGCTGGTCCCATACGGATCTGCATTTAAAGAAATTGCTTACATCCATGCCCTTCTAGGGAGGAAGAACAGGAGGGGAGGAAGGACCACAAAGATTGAAATACTTTGAAAATACATCTCAGAAATGTGCTGACGCAAGCAGGTACCTGCAGTAGCTGGAGGAGACTGCTACCCCCCCAGACTTTACTGCTATATGGTAACTGAACATGCCAGCGTAGGTAACCATCTCCTCCTTGTCAAACCTCTCCCTGTTTTCATGCCATGCCCTTCGGTGTTTTCATTGTCTGCTTTGTGTCCCTTTTTGGGGGTATGTCTGCAAGGCAGCTGCAGCACTGCTGAGCATGGCTGTGGCGGTTGACTTTGCTAGTTTGCTTAAACCCCACCATGGCCTGGCATCCACCATGGGCTAGCAACACGGCTAATAGCCTGGGCCCCCAGCTGTGTGGCTTTATGATTAGCCTTATTTCACTAGCTAGTTTAAAACTAGTTCAGATCTACTTAAATGATGCTATAACCTTAACTATCCCAGTGAAGTACAGAAATATCTCCTTAGACATTGCAGGTGGGAGCAGAGAGGAATATTCATGGTGCCTAGGAAAAGATCAGCCCTGTCTGAAGCCGTTGGAGACTGCTCGGCGCTGGCAGAGTCGGTGTAGAGTGCAAATACTGTTTCTTCATCAGAACTGTTCAAGCCCTCCCTATATACATTAGCAACAGCTTCGTCTTATCCCTTACTTGTTATGTCCCCTACCCACTTCTGCATTCATGATGTGCTGCTTCCTTGACTGCTTTTGTGATATTTTAATTTTGCTATAGTTCAGCTGTCAGCACCTTTGGTGACAGCAGCACTTTCTGTGTATCACCATTTTTATTATTTCCTGTAGCTTAAAATCAGCTCAACCCAGTGCTCTTTGCTTGCTGATGGGCAAACCCAAATAAAGTAGAGGTTGCTTTTTTAACTAATGCCCTGGGGGATACAGCTAAATGGCAGGAAAAGTCAAATGCTGGGATATTATTTGTAACTGTGAACTAGCCCCAGATTGCATCTATGCCTCCTGCTGAGAGAAATAGGAGATGTGTCCCTTGGCAATAGAAAGATATAATGGAGCACAGCTTTGGCCTTTTTTGTGCTGTGCTGGGTTTTCCTGGTTTAACAGAGACCTTTCACGAGCGAGTGTTTATCTACCCTCTTTCACCAGAGTGTGCCCCAGCAAAATCACACACAAATAATGAGATATTTGCAGAAGCACAGGGAAAACAGTTTCAGGGCACCCTGGAAAGCATGTTTGTCTCTGTAGGAAGGTTCCCAGAGTGAATTTGTGTCTCCAATCTACATTTTTTTTTTTTCTCTTTGTAGCACTACAAATCTGGGGCAGGAAGAGGCTCAAAACATGAGTTCACTCGCCCACAAGGTACAAAGTCAAATCCAGTAGGTTTCTCGACACTAAGAACGATCTGCCTGTCTGTATCCATGCTGTGCAAGTCAGTAGTAAGCCTGTCTTTGTTTCAACATGAATAAGGATTATGGAATGGTTATGACAATATTAATTTCTGTGTGGAGGGGAATTTGGGATTAGTTCAGAAATCTCAGGTAATTTTCCTTCAGGTGCGGATTAATGGGAAGGTGCTGATGGGGTTTTAGTTTGTCTGAGCTGGTGTAGCTTATATACACTCGTAACATAGTGTGGCTGTAGATGTGCAACTCCCTTTATTTTAATCAGAGCTGCATCTGCCCTGTGACTTTGAAGTACATAAGCTCTTTGTATGTATAGTTTCAGTTTCTTCCACAGTCCTTGATCCCTCTGTGGGAGAAGAGTTGGAGCCCCATGCAATTTGCTGGGTTTCATATGTTTTGATGGCACCTAAACAACCAGACATCGTGCCTTCCATTTTTAAAGCTTTTGTTGTCCCTTGCTTTTGTTGTTACGGATTACACGATTACACGAATTGGGTCATCAGTGGTGCCTTTGTATCTTAGAATCTCCTTGTATCTTTTATCTCCTTTGGCATGCAATATATCTTCTGAATGGGGATGTATTTTCACAACTCTCCTAACTGCTTATAACAGGAAGTATCAGACAGAGAAGGTAAACATCTGGACATTTGCTTAATTAGTTCAGGCAATGAAAACCAGGCTTGAAAAAGGGATAGCAGAGGCGCTCGCAGTAGCTATTTCACATTGACAGATAAGAGGACAGTTAGGGCAGATAAGAGCAACCATAATATCAACGTGGTAGGAAGGATTTGGACCACAGGGAGGAGTTATTTTTTCCATAATATTAATAATCTAGACAAATTAGAGAGCTGGGCAATCACAAACTGCATGAGGTTTAACAAGGGCAAGTGCCAGGTTTTGCACCTGGGACACAGCAACCCTGTGTGTACCTACAGACTGGGGAGTGAGAGGCTGGAGAGCTGCCCTGCAGAAAGGGATCTGGGCATGGTGGTCAATGGCAAGTGGAACATGAGCCAACAGCATTCCCTGGCAGCCAAGAGGGCCAACCATGCCCTGGGGCACATCAAGCACTGCATCGCTGGTCAGTCGAGGGAGGGCGTTGTCCCACTCTACTCCACACTGCTCCGGCCCCACCTTGAGTACTGGATGAAGTTTTGGGCACTGCAGTATAGAAAGGATATAAAGCTACTGGAGAGTGTCCAGAGGAGGGCCACGAAGTTGGTGCAGGAGTTAGAGGGGAAGCTGTTATGAGGAGGAGCTAAAGTCACTCGGTCTGTTCAGCCTAGAGAAGAGGAGACTGAGGGGAGACCTTGTCGCGATCTACAGCTTCCTCACAAGGGAAGGAGGAGGAGCAGGCACTGATCTCTCCTCTCTGGTGACCAACGATAGGACCAAGGGGAACAGCAGGAAGATATTAGTGTTAGATGTTAGTATTAGATGTTAGCAGGGGAGGCTTAGGTTGAATATTAGGAAGAGGTTCTTCACCCAGAGGGTGGTGGAGCACTGGAACAGGCTCCTCAGGGAAGTAGCCACGGCACCAAGCCTGACAGTATTCAAGAAGCATTTGAACAACACCCTCAGTCACATGGTGTGAATCTTAGGGTTGTCCTATGCAGGGGCAGGAGTTAAACTCAATGAACCTTGTGGGTCCCTTCCAACTCAGGACATGCTATGGTTCTATGATTCTAACTGGCTTCAGGAGCTCTTTGAAATGATGAGTCTGTGCTTGTGAGGGTTAACAGATATTGCAAGGGTGTGCAGGAGCCCCAGTCATGACTGAAGGGATGAGTTCAGGACAAGGAGCAGTCGTACAGTGTCACCGAGAAATGGAAATGCGCTGTGCTGCCAGCTCGGTTGTATGCCCCATTCCTCTCCTACAGCAATTCACACTCCTGCTTCCCAAAACCGATTGCTTTAGTATAACGGTTAAATAAGCTCTGACAGTTTTTGATTGTCTTTTTTATCTTCAGTCTCTCTCATTCTCAAGACTCATCTTGAAGCATTTTTTCTGCTAGACTCCCACTAGCCTTCCTTAGACTCCCACCACCCTTCCTTAGACTGCCATCACTGACGTGAACATAAAACTTGCCCTTTTTAGACACTGGTCCCATCAATTTCTCCCCACTTGTAAGGAATCTGCTTATCCCAAAGGGAAGGTGGTGTGATCAAAATTATCTGTCTTCCCCCAACCTTTAAAACCTTCTTTCTCCTGACTGTTTCTATTTCAGTTTGTACTGCCTGATGCTTTAATTGTTTTAAACAGATGTTACAATATGATATGGAGCCTGAAAGGATACTACTTCAGAAATCAATTTAATGTGCTATTACAATGCTACATAATTAGAAATGATAATTGCAATTAATGAATATAATTGGCATTTGCTGTACCAGAAATTGCAATATATTTTGAGCTGAAACAATCTGAGATCTTTATTCTACCACAGAGCACATTAATCTTTGTTGATTTGGTCATTATGTAGGATTGTTCAGCCTGGAGAAGAGAAGGCTGAGGGGAGACCTTCGAGCAGCTTTCCAGTACCTCTAAGAAAGCTGAAGAGGGACTTTTGACAAGGGCATGCAGCGATAGGATGAGGGGGAATGGCTTTAAACTGTAAGACGGTAGATTTAGATGAGATCTACAGAAGAAATTCTTCCCTCTGAGAGTGGTGAGACACTGGCACAGGCTGCCCAGAGCAGCTGTGGATGCCCCATCCCTGGCAGGGTTCAGGGCCAGGCTGGACGGGGCTTTGAGCAACCTGGTGTAGTGGGAGGTGTCCCTGCCCATGGCAGGGGGGTTGGAACTAGATGATCTTGAAGGTCCCTTCCAGCCCAAACCATTCTAGGATTCTATGATTTTAAGCCCTTTATACACTAGAAGTTGCAGAGACACAAAGTACAGCTGAAAAACTCAAAGATATCTATCTTCATAGTTTCATATAATAACATATATATATACCTGTGGGTTGGATTTCAGCTGCGTGATGAGGTTTGTGTTTGTTTATTTCAGTGTTTACAGAGGATGGAAATTTATGCAAATTTCCTTTTCGTTACGGTGGAAGGTTTTATCACTCGTGTTTATCAAATCTATTTTCCCGAAAGAAATGGTAAGTTAATATTGCTCATAAATGAAGACCCTGTTAAATGAAAATGTCATCCTTTTAGTGCTTTAATCTTGTTTTTAGAATAACTAACTTGAGCCTGATGTCATGCCCAAGAAGATCTATGTGGTTCTCCTGTTTTATAGTCATGGCCCTCAGGTCAAGACTTGTGCTCAGAGGGGAGGGAGCCCAGGTACGGGGTCTCCAGGGCCACAGAAAGCTCAAGAACTGCAGAAAAGTTTCCTCCTTGGCCTTCATATTTGATTTACAATTTATATGAGTGGCAAGAGCTTGTACCGAAAGGGTGATAGAAACCCTCTGCTAAGGGTTGAAACTGTCTTTGATGAACTGTAGCCACAAAGAGTTTGACCTTTGGACCCACTTAATTCCCTGCAATGCTTAAGATGGATCTTCTTAATACATGGCATTCTGTGTATTTGTTTTTAGTCAGTAAGGCCACAGAAATTGAGAAAAAAAAAAAAAAAGGAGAAACTCGTGAATGGATGGGATCCAAGGTTAGAGTACACTTTAGACCTGACCTTGGACAACTTGCTTTTATGCTTCTGATTTTTAAAAAGCCATTTACAAGTGGGGAGATGAGGAGGAGGACAGCTGGAGCTGTTTGGTTTTGACAGGCCATTTCACCCCATGGCTGACCTTCTGTCCAGCATTTATTCTTTCATAAGCTAAAAGCAACCTAATGTGTGAATTCAGGCACAGAGATGCCAGGAAAAGAGCCCTGAATAGCAGTCAGGAAGCCTGCTCTGTGCTTTTTTGTGTGACTTGGCACTAGCCCATGCTGGACCGATGCTGAATAACTGATCCCAGGGTAACAGGTAGGCAGCACGTGAGGGCTAGGCTTGCGTCCTTCCTCTCCTGCCTGCCCACGAGCTGCTAGTGAGGACGGAGACGATGGGAGGCTGGATGCAATTTGCCTCTTTGGGAGCAAACGCAAGACCAGACCAGGAGAGTGCTGGATTATGCACTTAATGAGTCCATGTCCTTAGTCCTCAAGACATACTTTAAGGCAGGACTACAGGCAGCACTCTAGTGTGAGCCAAAGCCTGCTCCATTTGGCTTTAATTTTATTGTATGTTTTCTTACACTAGATATGACACAGATATGATGTGCAAGCCCATCATATTAAGTTCAATAAAAGGATAGTCTTCCTGCAGAAAGCCTTTAAGAGCAGTCTCTATCTTAATACAAAGCTGGATATCTCATTTCTGAAAGCAACTGTGTTGATTCAAAGGGCTCAATGTGGAATGGAATCAGACATGACCTCGTCCATTCGTAACATTAAATGTTTCATCATAAATCAGAGTCCTGACTGCAGAAACCTCCCTCCCTGGGAGCAACAAACAAGTTGTGTCTTTATAAATATTTATCAAAAACACAAGAAAGAAGACAAAATATTTGCAGTATTCAAATAAGAAACTTCCTTTAACAACATCCTGTATTGCATTTTCCTTTAATTATAATCTGTTTTCATAGATAAATTCCTATTTAGAGGCCTCTTACCAGGTACTAAAGATGTCATGTAAATTTGTCTTTTGTGTTGAAGAGAAAAAAAAATACCTGAAACTGCTGCTAAAGTTCATTGGTTCCTCCAGAAAGACAAACCAGCATAGGGACAGACAAAATTGGGGTACAATGAACACTCGTGAGAGCAAATGGGGAGGGTGGTCTGAATTGCAGCCATCTGTGGCTGCAGGGATGCTGCCTGCACCCTGCCCCTGTGTCCCATGGTGGGATGTGTTCCCTGGAGATCCTGCTCAAGGGGAACAGCGGGAGCAGATTTTGGCTGTCACTTGGAAGGTGTTGACTCATACCCTGAAGAAACCTTATTGTGTGCTCAAGTGCTGGATGCTGGGTCCCTGTTGTGCCAGGTTGCAAGGCTGGGCTTAGGTCTGTGTAGGAAGGTTTATGGTCTTACCATCGTCTTTGGAAACAGGAAGATTTGATACTTTGGCTACAGACTGAAAAAGGTGCAAAGGAGGGGTTTTGGCCAGCTGGATTAAAAGCTGGAGAGTTTATGCCAGTCCTGGAAAGGAGAAGGACATGTGACATATTCAGATGCTCCATATGAATTAAAGCATTTTAAATACCACATAGCATCTAGAAGAAGCAAAGTAGGGCAGTTAAAGTGGTAGACATGCTCTACAATAAAATTTCTCTCATCTAGCTTGTGATATCCTAGGGTGAGCAACTGTTCAAAGTATGATAAAGCCACATATAATAAAAATAGATTATCAGGCACATTATATAAAGGAAACTCCTATTTCTTCCAATGCCGTGTAGCCACTTGTTTACTGTGTAGTGGCAGCAGATATTTATTATCGTGCATTAGGACTGGTTAGGGAAGATGTTTTGGTGGACAGCACATTGGGACACAACATGGACCTCCAATGTTCGGCCCCGGTTCAGTCACACACTCCTTGTGTGGCCTTGGGGGAGCCGATAAGTTTGCTTCTGCGAATGGAGAGTAGCAGCTTCATGCTCCTTGGAGTGCTCTGAGCCTCGGAGATAACAGACTGATGAGGGCAAGGAAAGTGCACAGATAAAAGAGTTGTCAAAGTGTGTCTCTGTAGGATTCCCACGGGCAGCATGGTGTGCAGGATTCAGCCCGCTGCTCTGCAAAAAAAGGAGAAGTTTTATCTGTGCATTTGGAAATCACCCCCATGCTAGTTACTTCCTCATTTTGTCTGGCAAGATAAAAAATAGAAATACTTTAAAGGAACCGAGTGCAAAATCTGTTAGCCGCTGAAAGCCAGGAAAAAGTCCCTCTGTGGACAGTCTCCTGCCTCCACAGATTATTAAAGTAACTGACAGGCATAAAAAAAAATTGTGTTGGGTCCTGTTTTACTTGTTTTGTAGTGAATAAAGGAGATCTAATTTATTTGCTTTGGTTTTGGTTTTTATTTCTGTCTTTCATTTCATTTTCTAATCTTAGAAATAGAAAGAAGGTTGGGTTTTTCTGGGGGATTCATTGGAAATCTCAAATCCTGCTTCCACATCTCATTCTTCATCTATATTCTGTTTCAGAGAAATGGGGCAGAGCATCTTTAATTAAAAGAAAGTAATTTTTCCTCCAATGTTAAGAGATTTTGAATGAAACAGATTCTAATTAGGAAAAGAAATATGAATTTCCAGGTTGCCAAAGGATGAAGGCCATATAGTTTCAGCAAAAACATCCAGGTTGTTTAAAGCTGCACTAAACCGCACTTTTAATTCTTCTCAGGTGTTCAACAACACATAACTACGACCGGGACAGGAGATGGGGGCTCTGTGCTTCGTTGCCCAAAGACCACTCAGGTAAGGCGAACCATTGCTGAGTTGCTCCAGACACCTGGCTCCTACTTTGCCACCTGCAGTAAGGAGGGACGGTGCCTTCAGTGCTACTCTTGTTTAGTGTAGGCAGAACAAGCCTTCATATTAGCTGTTTCCAGAATCTCTCTGTCACTCTGCATAACCATAGCATTGGACTGCAAATATCACAGAGTCTTTAATTCAGCCACTGTTGACTAACTTGAAGTCATGGAGAGACATTATGGTAACGTCAACATGGAAATCTGAACTCCTGCTGGAGCCAAGCACAGGGATGATCGTCTTTCTTCTCCCTCATGGCTTGGATGTGCCTTTTAGTTTTTCTCTCATTTAATCAGCTACATTTTCTGTCTCTTGGCAAGTTATTTTTTTGGAAGGTACAGAAACATTTCATATCCTGTACAACACACAGCCATCACTTCCAGCTGTCCTTCCTTAAGATCTCAGGGTAAAGATCAGACCTTCAAAAACCAGAATTCCTTGGGCTTTGGGCTGCGTCAGAGAAGCCAAGATGCATTCATTGCAGGAGTGCTGAGGGACAACAAAAGGGTTACTTAGCTGAGCAGTGCTACAGCTTCATGTGGTCACCCCACTCCAGTGCTACAGTTACCTCATTGTGAAAGTCTGTCTAAAACAGGAAGCCAAGGTCTGCGGCAAGCTCGCCTTTCTATGTAAGTTGCTTTAATTGACACACCGGGGGAAAATACCATGTCCCTAGCAGTTTGGTGGGGAACTCGCATCCCTGTCCTCAGCAGTACCTCGATGGTTAGCCCTTGCTTGTCTCTGTCTCCCCAGCTTGATGTTTCAAGAGCTGAATGCTGGGGAATCTTATTTTATAAGGAACGTATATATCTAATTCTCAATTTAGACAGTGACAGACCAGCACTGAAAAATCAGGTGTTTCACTGATCAGACTTAATGCCCATGAGGTTGGGTTTTTTTTTTTGGTTTTTTTTTTTTGGATCTGTGTCTAAAGATCTTGTTCCTCTTTTCTCATTTGCATTTCTTTCAAATGTGACTTGTCTTGTTTAGTCTGCAGGATACGACCAGATGCCCTTAGCTGTTTGCTTCCCACTTTCCAACAAAGGGCATTTTCAACCATCCCCTTGCAGGAAGTTGTCCGTCATGTCAGGAGATTCATTGCCAAGCTGATTACAATCTACCAGAGCGCTTGAAAAGCCAAAGTTAGCTGAATCATGCTGAGAGTCTAAAATTAAGCAGTGCACAGCATCATCATTTTAAACTTAACAACTTTAAATTATTTTCCAGCCTGGCTTTAAAACAGATTAACAGTAGATCAGAGACAAATGACCTAAGCCCAAAACAAGCAGCAATGCGTGGGCCTTTGTAATGCAAGTATGTCAGACACCAAGGAAGACTTTACAGACAGTTCATGCTTACAAGAGTCAGGGTACAAGGGCTGCACTTACTTATTCATGAGTGCCCTCCCAGAGCTTAAAATGTTGGGAGTGGTAATTCGTGACTGCTTTAATCCTCCACTGAAACACTGGCTATCACAGTGGTGGCTGACTTACTCAAGGAGGCTTTTCCTGTAGCTGAAGAAGGAGCCCTGGAAGCCTTGTGTCCCTTTCTTGGGGTGCCTTGTGCCCTTTTTGGGCTTTCTGGCTCTTTTTTTGCCTGTTACCCACTGCAGTACTGGACAGGGTGGTTTGTAATAAGAAAGCCACCCTGTTTGCCTACCCTTTGTTGAGGGGTATCCCTGTCAGTACACCCTAGTGCCAGTGAGGGTGTGCCCTGGCTGCTGGTTTTTCTCCAGAAAAAAAGTGTGAGAGAGGAAAGGAAACAGAAAAAAGGATGGTATAGCTGGAAGAGATCACTGCTGGCTGTTACAAAAAAAAAAAAAACAACAAAACAAACAACCAAACAAACCACAAAAAAACCCCCCCAAACCCAAACAACTTTATTTCTGAAAGCATTATGAATTTTGCAAAATTAAATTTAAAAATCCTTTAGCTGTTCATATATTTATAAACATAACCCTAGTTATTTTTTTAAGCAGTAAGCACTGTGTTCGGACTTGGAAAAGGTTTAAGGTGAAGTTGAAAGGAAGGAGCAGCATAATGGCTGAAGAGAATTTCAAGAAAATAGGAGGAAAGTTCACCTGCTGGGGAAGATAGCTAGGAAGAAAGAATCAGTCAAGCAAGAATGCTGATCTTTAAAAGGTGGAAAATATATGATTTTGTTGTGAAAAATATCCACTAAAATATTAAATCTTTAGGGGAATCTTAACCGCTTTATAGGCACTTGAAAAACAAGGAAAAATGAAATTTTGGAGGGAGAGTATCCTTTGACCTTGAGAGATTGGTGAGGAGTGTGTGAACTGAGATGGGGAAGGAGCTGCTTGAAAGCACAGGCTGAACCATGAACTCTCTCCAGGCCAAGGATACCATGTGTACATGGGGAGTCAACTTGAAACTGTTGGAGCTCCTTTCAAATTATTGTTAAGCATGTGTTGGAAGTGTTGATGCAGAAAAATACATCTGCCAATTTCAAAAGAAAGTTTAACCAAAAAGTGTTTAATTTCAGGCTGAAGTGAAGCTCAGGTATGAAGGCTCTGCTGGAGGGAAATGTTTGTACTGCACTGTACAGAGCCAGAGCTCACCATAACAACACCCAAGGCACCTGTTCAAACCTGCCCTGAAATCAGTGGGAGCTTTATCACTACCTCCAGGTTTCCAGAGGATTCTCCACTCCTGCTCGGGAGATTTCTGGGGAGACCGTCTGTAGTATCTGCCTGACATGACCCCTTCATGCACATGGGCCAACTGGGCTATAAAGTGTATTTCATATATATGTACATATATATACATAAAAGCGTAATGCTCTTATGTGTGGAATTTCCAGATCTTGGGCAGTCTGTTAGGACTATTGCTCTGAATGTCTGGAAATCTTGGACAAATGGCCAACACCCCAGGGAGGCCCAGACTTGGGAGGAAAGTACTAGGCAGTGAGGTTTTTTAAGAGATGTTTGGACTGATACAGAAAGAAGAAGTAGAACGGTGTGGGCTGCGCAGGCAGGAGGAAGAGGCATCATCCCAGAAGGGGCTCTGGGGAAGGGCAGTCCCAGTTCTGGGAAAGGTGAGCAGCAGAAACAGGAAGTTTTCGTGGGAAGATATGGTTAGAAAGGCGAGACAAGGCTACTGATCATTCAGCAGAGCCTCAGAGAGGTGAAGCTGAAGTCAAGGCGATTGCTTGGAGTGGAAGCATGGAGTGCTTTTCCCATGAGAGTGGGGAGATACTGCTGGGTGGCTATAGACACCAGCTGAGCTTTCAGGGACTTGGTGCTCCCAGTTAACGCTGGTCAATGGTGAGCAGGATTCCCTGCAGGTAACTGTAATGTGTTCATGTGCTTATGAGTAGAAGCTGTTCCCAAACTCCATGGAAGGTGGGGAGGGGTGCAGAATACCCCAGGGTCAGGCAGGAGTGCCGGGTGGGATGCAGTGAGGGACTCTGACTGGGAAAGAAATGGAGGACTGGAAGTGGTCTTTGTAGGGTACAAAAAATGACTTGAGGACCACTGTACCAGAAGATGGCCTGAAGATCAAGTCATGGTTTGGACGTGATGGGAATAGGAAATACCAGATTTTCCTTTGAGGAAATATTACACCACTAAAAGTTTCATAACTGTCAAACTGCAGGAACATCATTGCCTTTACTTGCTTTCCCTTGATCTTATCCTGGAGTGAAACTAGCAGTGAATACACCCAGGCCTGCTATCTGATATCAATTACACCACTCTACACTGAAGTAAATATTTTGATCTGTGCAGGGGAACCTTCACATTTACACTGCTGTAGCGAAGCTCAGGCGGTGCCTTCCATGCTTCATTTCAGCCCTGGATGTTTGTGCCTGTGTTTCTGTATGTTGCATCCCATGCTTAGACCACACACCCTAGCTGAAGGAGCACCTGGATTGTGTAACTCTACAGTTGCCTTCACAGAGTTTGACTAGCAGTGAAAAAGAGGATTTGAATGCAGACAAGCTGTTGGGCCAGCTCTGCAGTGAGTGTAAAATGTGATGTTGGTTGGCTTCAGGGAAGATAAACCCCTCGACACTGCCGGAAATCAGGAACAACAGCTGGCCAGCAACCTCTTACACCTTCTGCATTGTGCATGGCTGAGTAAAGCTTCCATCATAGGGATAAGAAAGTTGTCCTGGCATACCTCCTCCCCCACCACCCTATTTTCCTATGATGTAGAAAATTCCTTAAAAAGCAGAGATACATTAGACTGGTACAGCCTAATCTTGCTTGGTCTGATTTACTTGGATGTGCCCTTCTTTTGCTTCAATATTTTTTTCTTCTGTTCCATGCTCTGAATTTTTTTTCCTTTGTTCCAGCTGCCCATTCGTTTTAGACAAGGTCCAGAAATCCATAGCAAATTCTTCTGCCGAGGGTTGCCTTCAGAGATGCGTAACCCCGGTCCCCGCTGCTGAAAGGCGAAGCGTGCAGGGCAGCAACCCGGGCAGAGGCAGGGCTGCAGCCTTCCTCCCCACTGTAAAGGCACAGCTCCATCTTGTGGGCATTTGTCCCATCTTCTTCCTCGCCGCGGTGGCAGCTCTGGCAACTTCATGTCCGCCTGGACCTACCACCTTCAGACAAGTTATTCTGGCAAAGAAGGTTCAGCTCAGTGATTTAGTATACGGTTTTTAAAAGCTCCATAAATATAGGTGCTATACAGCTGGGAAAAAAAAGTTGGTTGGCTAAATATTGTTTTAGATTAATAGGCGTTATAGAAACCACCACGCACTGAACCAAAATGGTTCATGTAACCAAGCGGACGCGTAACACAACAAAGCACGGCTTATCTGGTGCCTATTAACAACAACTTCTCATGTGGCCTGTCCAGATCACTGTGAAAACAACCCTTGCCAAAACGGAGGGACCTGTTCTCTTGCTCATGGCCATCGGATGTACCACTGCACCTGTCCCGAGGAATTCACGGGCGAGGACTGTCAGATGAGTAAGTAACTTCTTCCATGAGTGTTTACAACATGAAATATAACCAGTAAGTAGAGCTCATTAATGTTTGCTTAATGAAAAGGTAGTGCTGTTGTGATGGGAAAGACCACTGCAGCACGAATGTTTGTGTAGGCGGATTTCCAAACGGTTATGACAGACAATCCCTTACTGACAGGACAGATGAAAATAGCTTAGTTATGCAGTTATGAATCCAAGCATGCTCTGAGCCAGTGAAGTATTAAGGTATGGGAAACACAAAGAGCCTCTTCCCCTTCCTTTGCTGTTTTCAAGATTTAAATGTCACTTACATGGCTGGAAATGACTAATAATATAATCCAGTAGGTAGGGCAGGGAGACATGAAAAAACAATAACATTTCAAATGACGCCTTAATCCCTTATGTATATACACATATGGGTCCATTAGAGCTTTCCCTGTGATCTCAGCTTTACACCTGGGCAGCTGCTCCACCTTCGGGGAGTCATTTCCAAAGGAAGGGAGTCAGGCCAGAAGGCTTTGCTTGGGTTATTTTTCCAGTTCTATGGTAGTGTCACTCCCAATTTACTGCGCGTCAAGCAAGGAATTAGGCTTTTACACCAAGGGTTTTCGGTTGTGCTTGCTTCTCCCTGAAGCTCTAGACTTCTCTCCCAACATAAGCAAAGAAGCCTTTTTCAGTCCTGGTGCTCCACTCTCTCTAGCACGGCCCATCATCTGTGGATGGTGCAGGAAAGTGAGACAGACACAAGTATATACCACTGATTTTGGTTTTTGTGTTTGCTGAATGAACTTTTGGAAGGGCTTAAGTAATGGTGATGCTGTCATGCTCACGGGGCTTTAGGAGAAAGCCCCCTCTGCCTCGAGGTCCTTGCAGCTGCTGCTATAGTGGCTTAGTGCCTCCAGACTGTGGAGGCTGGCTTGATTGAGAAGCACCGATTGCCAACAAACATCCATGTGCTCAACAGGAAGAAAGAGATGAGCAGGGAATGATGGAGATTGCGGTCCCATTCCTCACAAGAAATAACCTCAGAAAGCTTGTGTTGTTTTTTAAACTGTCTTTTAGAGAAATGTTTTGACAACAGTCGCCACGAGTTCTTTGATGTGGGCATGAGCTGGTCAAGAGTCCATCAAGGAGCTGTGGAGCACTGCGTGTGTGTGAACGGCCAGACCGAGTGCGAGAGTGTCGAACACAGAAGTAAGGCACCATTCTGTATTACAGCTATTGGCCTGCACGGAGGCGGGTCAAGGCCAGTGAGGATACCAAAGCCCGAGTGGTGGTATACGCAGTAACGCTTCTCTCGCAGCTCGGGTACCCCCTCCTTACCTTTCCCTGTGGGAGCGGTAATGCTGACCCAGGAATCACTGCAATGTATCCACACTTATTTGAGGAAGCAATTATTACATGCATTAAGCTGAAATCTGGGGACACAGAGATGCAATCCTGAACTGCAGCATGTAAAAATATGCAACAAATTATACAGCAGCAGTAGTAAAATTTCTGACCTTATGAGCTCTCTTCCAAAACTGCAACATGGCTGAGGCACACCTTCCTCTACTCTTGCCCTGCACATCTACAATCGCTTCGTATTGCTGTTTCGCATCTGGGATTTCTTCCCAAGCCTATCCCACTCTTGAGTTGCCAGCATGTAAACTCTACCCACCCCCAGGATCCCAATTGCCCTGTGTCAACCCCAGAGTCCCCATGATTTTTGGCCCGACATATCCATCCCTGGCCAGGATGATGCTCATGTTTTGAAGCCCCTTCCTTGTTTTGGGGCTTCCAGGTGCCCAACACAGCCAGCCAGCTAGCTGCAGGGCATGTGCTTTGGGTTGTCACTTATCTGATGAAACTGGCACAGCACCTCCCTTTTGGAAGGAGAGATGGCGGGAAGCAAACCGTGCCTCAGAGAAAAATGTTAATGCCATCACCATCCCCACTTGTAATAATAATCACCCCCCCATTTTACCTATTGTTCATTGGTAATATTTTTCAATAGATAGGCTAACATTATCCAATAAGAGTAAAACCAATGAGACAGACCTAAGTAGGCAGAAATCAGCAGTTTCCTTTTCTTCAATTTATATCAAGTGTAGATCTGAGATGAGTAAAAAAGGAAAAACATCCCAAAACGTATGTGCATGGAGAAGGTGTATTAAAGTAAGTTAAAGTGGACCAATTCTCTTGAATAGTTTGTACCTTTGTACTTTCAAAACCTTGAATTGTTTGATCTTTGGTTTCTGCTTATAGGTTGTGTTCATGATCTTTGCATGAATGGTGGAGAATGTAAAATGGTTACCTTCAGTGGGAAAATAGTATGTGATTGCAAAGGAAATTATGCAGGAAAGTACTGCAATATTGGTAAGTATAGCAACCTCCTGGTGGGAAGTGAATTTGGAGTTTTCATCTGGGTGTGAAACTGGTAGTTTTTGCATCTGTGTTGTAGCCTTTGCAGACATTACTTCTAATAGCTGAAGAGTCACACGGAACAAATGTTTAATGTATTCCTCCAGTGTAAAACATAACACACACTTCACCACCGAGACCCCGATTATAAAAATATTTGTTCATGTCCTTAACTCTATGGAAAATTAAGCACAGAAATTTTAATCCAATTACTCGCATGCTTCCATTTTGCAGGATCAGTCGCTGAGTTGTACTCTAGTGCAAACACTTCCCACAGATCCATGCATCTCGCGCTGTCCCCTCATAAAGTAGGGATTTATGCTATGACAAAGCATAGCAGCTGACGGTACTTTATAGCACTAGATTATTGTGAAAAGTAGGCACACATAAAATGCACACCCTTTGTTTGGATTACCTTATACTTTAAATTAATAACACATTTAGCCCAGTGCAGCTTACCTAAAAATCCTTACTTGCACTGGTGCGTCAGGGCAGAGGAATCTGCTTTTTGGTGCCTACATGTTAGTTCTGTGTTGCTTCCTATTAATTTCCCTCCAGAATATTTAACATTTCTCCCTGCAGGAGTTAAATCTGCTTGTAAAGCTTACCTGCATGCTAAACCCTCAAGTTACATCAGTGGCTGCTTTTCAAATACAGCAGGTTTTTGGGGCTGCATGTGCATGGCACACGTGTGACCCAGCATCCCGGGGAGGACCGCGTGCTGCTTGTCTTCAAAAAAACCTGCTTTACAGATTCCTATTTCATTATCAGCTTCCTCTGCCCAAAGCAACAACGCTGTGCATAAGCATCCACCCAGCTCAGCCTGCATTATAAATGTCAGGATGACAGTGTTATAGCTGTAATACTGGTTGCTGTCTAACTAGCTTAGAACAAGAAATAAGCAGGTGCTCTTTGATTACTTGAAAATAATAAAGCAAACATTTGGTTTGCTAAACAAATGGCTTTAGATGCTTACAATCCATCTGCATTTGGTTGCCTAACACCCCCACACGAAAGGAGAACTGAAGGATTGTGTTTATGTGTCAGGGCCTTGCAAACAAGTCTAAAGATGAAAAAAAAAACCAAAAACAAAACCCAAACCTTCTTTGCCAGGATTTAGTCATTCTAAATTAATGCAAATAAATTAGTGCTGGGGTCTATAGACCTGGTAGTATCATCACGCGAGAAGAATGGCATTCTGGTGAAAGCACTGGGAGCTTAGAACTAGTTTTGAAATACATGTTGGATTAGTTTTTTCTTCAACCCTTCAATTTGATGCTGTAAGCACAGCTGGCTTTTTTTCTTTGTTTTCCTTTTCACTGTCTGGTATAGCTTCCCTTGTCTAACAGGACCGAATTGTGAGGGTACCCTCTAGTCTGAATAACTTATGGTTATAATGCTTGATTCAGGGAAAGTTAGAGTGTCTCCAAAATGTATTTCATTCTAAATTATTCATTTATAGAGGCAACCTTAAACCCAAGTTGTGATGCAAAAATGTCAGGGTTTTTTTGTTTTGTTTTGTTTTGTTTTAAAAAATAAAACAATCAATGTAATAAACAGAAAGTACCTCTAGAAGTTACTGGGTTGTGACGTGTTTGCGGTCTCTGATGGAGTCTTCTGCCCTTGACTTCTACAAGGAATAACCAATTTTCACATGTTTCTAATTGAAAATCAGCTAATTTATCTTGATGTCACACTCATAAATATTAATAAACCAAGTGCCATCCCGGATCAGATCACAAGTCTAAGTAGTTGAGTTGAGTTTTGGCAAAGTAGAGGATGACTGGGGAGTGATGTAAGTAGCAGGAAGTTACTGAGAAATACGTCATTGAGGATTGTCTCAGCAGACAGCTGGACCATCATATTTAATAGACCTTTACCTGTTTTCTGTGAATTTGTCTGGACTCTTCAGAACTCCTTTTTGCCTTTCACAGCATACTGTGTCAAGAAGTTCCCGAATCTAAATAGATGTGATAAGAAACAGTATTTTCTATTGTTAGCTTAAAACCTACGGAACAGTATTTTCTATTGTTAGCTTAAAACCTACGGCCTGATAATTTCATTTCCCCTCATTTGAACAGTGAGTGACAGAGAATAATCATAACTTTTGTGATTTTACAGATAGCTATTTATCTGTCCATTAGTTGTTTCTTTTTTTTTCAGATGACAGGGTCCTTGTCAATACTCAAAAATACTCTGAAAAGAGTATTTTAAGAACAGTGAAAACTGTTCTTAGAATTCTTTTGCAAACAACCATTATATATACATATATGTAATATGTATATATACTGCCAAGTCATTATCATAATGGCCATGCAGTTACTGGCAAATTATAAGCTGACTTAAAAAAAATATGGGAGGTGATAAATGGAACATAGGAGATACCTATAACAAAGGAGACTGATGTACAAAAGGCAGTTTCTAATATAGATTTCTATTCTTTGTGGTAATACATTATTTTCTAGCCCTTAAAGAAGAAAACTTCAGTACTAAAGAAAGAACTGCCATTTAAAAAAATGTTCTAACATAGTTTATATGCATAAGATTTCAGTGAAGTTTAATTTCAAAGGAAATTAGATACATCCCAACAAATCCCTCCCCAAACAGTTGCTGTTTAAGATTATTCAAGGATCAATTTTTAATTAAGTTTAATTCATACTATCATAATAATTGCACTTAAATATGCACTTATTTTCAGAAATAAGGATTTTGTATTAAGGGAGTAGCTGCATTCACTTTGGAGACAGAGGTATTGCTGAGAGAGCTCTGCATCCAGGCTTTAGGTGAAAATTCAGAATTAATTATCCAATCATGAGTAGCAATAGTTGTCTTATTGTACAGAGAAAGTTACAAAAAGGGCCCAGACCCAGCCTCTTTAGCAGTGGTAAATGTGAGGAAGAAGTGAAAATAAAATAGGATGTGAGGGTGATATTTTATCTCTGGCTCAAGTTGGTGGAGAGAGTGGAGAGGGAATTGTGAAGATTTTTTGGGAGATGTTTAACTGCAGAAATGTTTAACTTCATTGGAGGTGATTATTTATGACAAATGATTATAGATACGTAATTGTAAAATTGACATTTTATGTTTCTTTGAACAGATGGGAACCATGGTAGAGATGCTGGGTGAATACAGAGGGACACACAGCTCAAGACAGAGGATGAGCTGTTTGGTCAGAAGACAGATAATTCATTATAATAAACATTTATGCAGATGTTAAAGGGAGTTGGAGGGTCAAGGAAGGAGAAGTAGATTTTTTTAAAGAGATTGTTCCCTTTTGGTTTCTGTGGTTGAAACCCCACCATTACATTCACACTATCGGCATTAGTTGACACTTAAGTGGAAACTACTATCTATTTTGCCCCATTTCCTGAGTGAAAGCACTTCCTTCTCCTTACCATTGCTTTGATCCTGTTTTTGAGTGTGAGTTGTTAGTAAATTGTGGGGGTTATTCTTGATTTATTGGAGGGTATGTTATTGGGGTATCTTTATTCAGTTTAATTCTGGAGCCCTCAGCACAAGAAGGACATGGAGCTCTTGGAGCGGGGCCAGAGGAGGCTACAAGAATGATCCGAGGGCTGGAGCAGCTCTGCTGTGAGGACAGGCTGAGAGAGCTGGGCTTGTTCAGCCTGGGGAAGGGAAGGCTGCGGGGAGACCTGATTGCGGCCTGTCAGTGCTTAAAGGGGGACTATAGGAAAGAGGGGGAGAATCTTTTCAGTAGGGACAGTGGTGACAGGACAAGGGGTGATGGTTTTAAACTGAAACAAGGGTAGGTTTAGATTAGATGTAAGGAAGAAATTCTTTACAATGAGGGTGGTGAAGCACTGGAAGGGGTTGCCCAGAGAGGTGGTGGAAGCCCCATCCCTGGAAACATTCAAGCCCAGGTTGGACGGGGCTGTGAGCAACCTGATCTGGGTAATGGTGTCCCTGCTCACTGCAGGGGGTTGGACTAGATGGGCTCTGGGGGTCCCTTCCAACCCAAAACATTCTATGATTCTATGATAATTAGCTGCCAAGTCTTTTCCTGAAATATTTAGTCTATGTAGGTGGCTTTGCTGTGTTACTATTGGCCAGAGGAGCAGCTGGTAGTCATATGTGGATAACTGAGGTGGTGTTTAACACTATGTATTTCAATGGTTTGTTAGCTGTCAAATGGATTTTTAGAGTGTAGAAGTACCTTAATCATTGGGTGGTACAATGCTCTTGACAGCTAGCTGGTGTTTACTTTTGGCCCGTTTTTTGTCTTAGGACTCAGCAACAGCTCAAGGTCCGTTCTTCTGGAACTATTTGTAGAAATAAGGTAGCCGTGTAATAAAGAAAATCAGTGGCATAGATGAGTTGTGGCAGATTTTGGTGCTTTTTATGGTTAAACTGACAAAGAGGTAGAAAGCAG
Organism: Podiceps cristatus; assembly: GCA_000699545.1. Lineage (NCBI taxonomy): Eukaryota > Metazoa > Chordata > Aves > Podicipediformes > Podicipedidae > Podiceps > Podiceps cristatus. The sequence continues at coordinate 39,107 of JMFS01043592.1, forward strand.
GGACATGGAAAGGCTGTTTGGATTTGTGTCACTGTGGCTGTGGGTTACAGTAGATGGTAGGTTTAAGAGTGCTGGGAGGCCTGCACAGAGGATTATATGTTTTGAATTTTCTTTGGATTAAGGTTTAGGTAGCAATAATGTTTTTGCTAGTATTTTGGTCACGATGAAGTATGAAGCTGTTGAAGGTATTTTTGAAAACTCTTTTATGATTTCTAGTGCTTTTGTTTTTGTTTTTTTTTTTTCCCCTAGTTAGGCTATGGGTAATGGAATTAGAGGGGTACCATAGCTCTAAAGAAAGCATGAGTTGGAATGCTAATTGTGGAAGGTTTATGGTTACATAAGGAGATGTGTTGTATGTCAGAAGTAGGTTGAAGATTTTTAGAAAAGGAAGATGACAGAATAGCTGAATATATAATTACACACAGGAAAAAAACCTCTTGGCCACCTCTTTGGGGGCTAAACTGGAGGAGTTTGAGGTAAAAAAAGAAGTAAAAAAGACAGCAACCCCACCTTTTCAGTGGTTGTTTTACTGAAATAGGGTGTTTGCAGTTTTCTACTAAAAAAGGTACTTAAGTAAAGCAAATTCAGCTCTGGAGGCTGGAGGAAAAGTTTTAAATCTTTTTCTTCTGAGGAAGACAGTGAGAAGAAGATAAAGAGACTTAACTTTTTTGTTTTATGATTACCAAAGTTATTCTATAAACTATTAGAATGCTTTTGTATTAGAGTTTAATATTTTATTTTCTAGGATCCCGGGGG
>KL265549.1:15875-36125 GCA_000699545.1 Podiceps cristatus
GGGGAGCAACAAAAAACCTCCAGTTACAGTAAAATACAAAATCATCGTGAATGTCTTTCGTTCCAAACAGCCTATGGCTGTTCACAGTAACTACATAACACAAAAGCGCAAACTGTACTCTCTCAGAGAAAACAGTCTGAACTTAAGTTAGATATATCATGAATGCTACAGAGAATGGATACTGAATTTTGTTCAGAGGGATTTTCACTGAGATGCAGAAGAGCAAAAAGAAGTAGTTGGACCTTGTTTTTAACCATGCACAAACAAAAAAAGAAATTCAAAATCACGACATAAATTTTCAGTTAGATGCTATTATTTTGATACATCTAAGCGGAGTCCTCATTTCAAGGTGAAAGAGAATGGATCTCTAATTCAAGAACAGTCTTGCCATCCAGAGCTATATTTAAGAATTATATTTAACACAGTAGTTCTTTATTTAACTTGTATTGAAAACATTATTTGTTTCTTGAAAAATTCAGAACAAAGTAAGACCAAATCATCTTTTGTTTTATATTTTCCTGTATTTTATCTACATTACCCTTAAATGTGCAGGTAACCTTTGACATTGCACAGTCTATTTACCATTAACATAATAGGATAAAATGTTATTTTCACTAAATTTATCATTACCATCAAAAAGAGTAAGTCTTGCAGTTCAGTAGAATAGAATCATCTGCTCTGAACACCATCTCACAGGAAGAATGGAAATAGAAAGGAAATGGAATTTTGGTCCAGTTTAGGTTGAACCTTTGGAAATCATCCAGTTCACTACTTGTTCAGAACAAGCCTGTCTGCTAAGCTGAATATTCATTTGAAGTTGACATGGGATGCAAAGAATAAAAAGAAGGGCTTATAGGTATATCAACCAGAAGAGGAAGGTCAAAGAAAGAGTACCCCCCTGTGCTGAGTAAGACTGGAAAACTGGTAACAACAGATGAGAAAGCTGAGGTATGCAACAACGGTTTTGCCTGTCTTCACTGGCAGCTTCTCTTCCCAAACCTCTCAAGTGGATGGACCACAAGACAGGGACTGAGGAAGCAAAGTGCCTCCCACTGTAAGAGAAGATCAGGTTCGTGACAACCTGAGGAAGCTGACCATCCATAAGTATGGGGCTTGACAAGATGAATCCCAGAGTCCTGAGGGAATTGACTGATATAGTTGCCGAGTCATTCTTCATGATATTTGAGACGTCATGGCAGTTAGGTGAAGTCCCTGGGGACTATAAAAAGGGAAACATTGCACCTGTTTTTAAAAAGAGTAGAAAGGAGGACCATGGAAACTACCAACCTGTCAGCCTCACCTCTGTACCTGGGAAGATCATGTGGAGGATAGCGAGGCGACTGGAGACAGTCAGCATGTCTTTCACTAAGGGAAGGTCCTGCCTGACTCATTCTACGATGAAGTGACTACATCAGTGGACATGGGAAGAGCTACATGTCATCTATCTGTATTTCTGTAAGGCCTTTGGCTCGGTCCCCCACAACATCCTTCTCTCTAAATTAGAGATATGGATTTGATGGGTGGACTGTTCGGTGGATGAGAAATTGGTTGGATGGTCACATCCAGAGGGTAGTGGACAATGGCTCAATGTCCAGATGGAGATCAGCAACAAGTGAATTCCCTCAGGGGTGCATATTGGGACCAGCACTCTTTAACATCTTCATCAATGACACAGACAGTGGGATTGCGTGCACCCTTAGCACATTTGCAGATGACACTGAGCTGAGTGGTGTAGTTGACATGCCTGAGGGATGGGTTGCCATCCAGAGGGACATGAACAAGCTTGAGAAGTGGGCCTATGTGAACCTCATGAGGTTCAACAAGGCCAAGTAAATGGTCCTGTACCTGGGTTGAGGCAACCCCCAGTATTAATACAGGCTGGGGCATGAAGGGATTGAGAGCAGCCCTGATGAGAAGGACTTGGGGGTACTGGTGGATGAAAAGCTGGACATGAGATGGCAACATGCACTTGCAGCCCAGAAGGCCAACTGTATCCTTGGATGCATCAAAAGAAGTGTGATCAGCAGGTCAAGGGAGGTGATTCTGTCCCACTGCTCTGCTCTGGTGAGTCCCCACCTGCAGTGCTGCGTCTGGTCTGGGGTCTCAGCACAGGAGAGACATGGGCCTGTTGGAGCGGGTCCAGAGTAGGCCCACAAAAATGGGGGCTGCAACGCCTCTCCTATGAAGGCAGGCTGAGAGAGTTGGGGTTGTTCAGCCTGGAGAAGAGGAGGCTCCAGGGAGACCTTATTGCAGCCTTTCAGTACTTAAAGGGGGCTTATAAGAAAGATGAGGATAAATATTTTAGCAGAGTCTGTTGCAAAAGGACAAGGGGTAATGCTTTTAAACTAAAAGAGGGTAGATTCAGACCAAATAGAAAGAAAAAAAAAAATATGATGAGGGTGGTGAAGCACTGGAACAGGTTACCCAGAGAAGTTGTGGATGCCCCATCCATGGAAACATTGAAAGTCAAGTGGACAGGAGGCTGAGCAACCTGATCTAGTTGAAGATGTCCCTGCTTATTGCAGGGGGGTCGAATTAGATGACCTTTAAAAGTCCCTTCCAACTCAAACTATTCTATGATTCTGTGATTCTGTGATTATGATTCTATGTTAGATCAGGCTGCATGGGGCCTTTTCAAGTAAAGTTGTGAAGACCTCCAAGCATGGAAACTTCACAGCCCCTCTGAGCAACCTGTTCCAGCATATTACCACTGTCACAGGGAAAAAAATGTTTTCTTTTCTCTAATCTGAATTTCTTTTATTGCATCGTGTCATCATTGCTTCTTGTCTTTTTGATGTACAACAGCAAGGATAGTCTCTTTTTTATCCTCCAATTAGTCATGTGTAGACAGACATTACATCCCCAGTTAATCTTCTCTTCTTCAGCTTGAGCAAAGTCATCTTATATATCAGGTGCTCTGGCCTGTTTAACATCTTGATGGCCTTCCACTGACTCATTGCATTCTGTCAATGTTTTACTTGTTTTGACAACCCTAAAATTTTATACAATACTCCAGATTTGTTCTCTAAGTGCCAAAGAAGGAGAAATAATCACTCCTCTTGATCTACTGGTTGCACTTCTGAGGTTATCCTTTGCTGGTGCAAGGGTACATTGCTGATCTACACACAATTTTTGTCCACCAGGACTGCTATGACTTATATGCAAAGCTACTTCCCTGCCAGTCAACCCCAAGCCTGTACTGCTGTGCAGTACAGTGAGTTACTGTACTGTAACTGTGAGTTACCCTGCCTCTGGTGCAACAATGCATTTGTTCTTGCTGAGCTCTGTGGGGTTTCTGTTAGCCCATTTCTCCAGAATGTCTAATGAATGCCATTTTTATGTGACCCATGAACTTGCTGAGGATGCAGTCTATCCCACCTTCCAGGCTGCTAATGATGATTTTAAATAGTATTTGTGCCACCATCACTCCCATGAGAAATGTCCTTGTAAGTGACCACCTGTCCACATTTGAACCCTTAACCTCTATCCTTTGAGCCTGATTTTTCCCTCCAGTTTACAGTCTGACTATGCAGACCAGATCTTTTCACATCTGTGTCTCTTACCCTGTAATCTTTCAAATTTATTTTCTTATCCATGACAACTCATACAAGAGGAGTTCTGGGTTTTTATCTGAAAGGAATATTTGGTCAGTCACTGAATGAATTAGAGTATGTCCTTGCTGAAATGCAATCCCCTGAACATACAACACAAGAAAGGCAGAACTGTTTAGCATGTCTCTGTCTCTCCATTTGGCTTTCAAAAGAAAATACACGAGGCATACTTAAAGCAAACGGGCATCATGATTAATAAGGACATCATACTGAGACACATAAAACTGCCCTGTCTCCTTCATCTGTTCTTTTGGTGCAGTGATTAACCTTTGAGTTTATGAGTATTTTTGCACTTGCCTCAGATAAAATATTTTATGACTTCTTACCTCCCAGGCAACTTGGATTAAACTTATCAGGTCCAGGAAGATAGTGGCCCATAATGACTGTTCCCTCAGAAATCATATCTACCTCCTTACCGCATTATCAGAACATTCTTTGCACAAAACAGATGGAAACATCAAGACAAGAGATGAGACAACTTGTTAAGGTCACATTCCACCTTCCTATACATCATTCATGCTTAATTGATTCCCAACTCCTAGAGACAGATTGCCATACATTATGAGAGCTTAGAATATGAAAAGATCATTTTCTTTTCCCTATTAATTCCCATTTGGAAAGGCTTCTGCCTTTGCTAAAGTTACTTTGGCAGTCTGCTTACTAATGACTGATCACTGCCTTTCAACACAGAAATAGGGCAGAAACAAGTAGATTTATCTTTCGGCAAAAGTATCCCTCTCTGACACAGCATGTCAGGTATTCTGCTCTCAGTGTCAGAGAGGGGGGAAAAAACAAAAAAAGAAACCAAAACAAAGAACCAAAGAGATTCAAAAGAAGCCACAAGACAGATGCCTGGAGATTGTGCAGGTGAGTAGTTTCAAATGGCATCTTTTTATGTACTTAGAAACTGGCTCATCACTGTTTGAGGAAAGCTGCTTAGCTTCCCCCTCACACCTACCTGACATCTCTTTCTACACTGTACAAAGAGGGAGTCAATCATTTTGATGCATGTCTCCTGAACTGGGTGGATGAATAAATGAGTGTCAAATCTGAACTTGCTGTAGACCTCCTAATCATTTAGGGACATTGAGTTGAAGTAACATGGGGGGAAAAGGGGGGGGGGAGGTATGGGGGGGAAGCAAGCTGTATATGTATTGTTACTGAAGATATTTCTTTTCTGGATATGCTTTCTCTTGATTTAAAGAAATGCAATGTTCAGGAGTTGCTATCTATAAAACTGTTAATATAGTGATACAGAAACAGCCATATCAGGGTGAAATGCTACATCCAGTCTGCACACAGGATTAAGACAATATCTTCAAGGAACATAAAGTCTAAGACTCCTCTGGCTGCAGCATTTAAAAAAATAGATATTAAGCCAAAAATAGCAGGTAGCAGCACAGGCAGAATCTTATTTGGAATCCATGCCATTATAATAAAACTGCCTGTATATATTTCTCAGAGGTGGAAAACTGGTTTCTGGAAGTGAATTACTCACTCTACTGCTCCTCTGCTCAAGCTATGTGAAAAGAAGTGGATAGAAATCTGTTCTGGTTCTATAGTGCTTCAGTTCATGTAAAATACAGAAAAGAGGTCTAAAAAGCAGTGAAAGTGCTACTGGCCTTTAAAATGTAGTTAAGTTCTATTCACAGTCGAAGTCATGAGTAGGTCTCCAGATATGAATGGCTCTGCATCCAAATTTACCATCAAGTACATTTTGAATTTTTGGGCTTTGAAGTATCATTTCAAACTGTCCTCGTGTTTTCAACTTGTATGTTAAAAATTTGCATCAGTGTGTAAGAATATACTAAAGATCCTCTTAGATCACACACAAGGATCACTCCCTATGTTATGCATTTCCTCTTTTAGAATAGAAACCAGATGTTCCTTGGTGGGGCAATTTGGAAGTAGAATGAAATGGAGACAAGGGTCTTTTTCTGTAACTGTTACTAACACCTGCTTCATTTCCTTCAGCACTCTCAGGACCCTTTCATGTGCACTGAAAAGAAGGGGAGAGGAGAGGGAGGAAAACCAGAGGCTTTGTTTGCCCTATCCATTTCAGAGAGCAGCTTCATGTATCAGTTTACTGTAGAGAAAAATATCATCTCTGTACTGCTGTCTCTGGCAGACATATAAAGCATAAGCTGTAAAAAGACTTCTTTTATTTTCCCTTGAGCACAGCCATTTAGATGTAAACTCTTACAGCTTCATTGCAAGACACTCTTCATGCCGAGGAACTGTCAGGTCAGAAGAGGAGAAAAAAATGAAACAGATGAGTTTCCTTTGCAGCTTCCCAGTGGGAGAACTCTGCTGAAATGCTAGTCCAGCTCTACTGGTTTCTGCATCAACAGATGGCAGACAGCATTCCTTGTGTTTGCGTCCCATTTGGTAAATCACAGGTCACATCTGGTCTGGCCTCTGTTCTTTCAGAACAGATGGGAGTACATGTTCATTATCGATTGCAGCAAGGAGACGGGGGGACGATATGGAGGACTGTACACAAGGAGGGGGAGGGAAGGTGAGAGGGAGTTAGAAATAGAAAAGGCAAACCCAAAGAAGGTTTAAAAAAGGAGAGAAAACCTAAAATGACCACTACCAACTAAATAATACCATTGGTGATAACCAAATTTGTCAAAGCAGCAATATATAGATAAATGTTTATTAAAAATTGTTTCAAGATGTAATGCAGAGTTATGAGTATTTGCTTGACAATATGATGAAAGTGCATAGGTTAAATGTTTATGTGGTCTCCTACCCAATGTTATTACATGGGAAAACAAAAACCTGTTTTCAGTTCTAATCTCTTGCCACGCAAGGTATAAACTAAAAACCAGAAAACACGCAGAGAAATGTTTTCAGTCACTGTCGATCATAAGCTTTGTTTTAGACAGAGAAAACAAAAAACCCCTTTTTTTGTAATTCACTTATCAAACCTTTTTTAGACATTTTTCAACTTTCTACTAGAAAATGGGATGATATTTCTGATTTTATATATATTTTCTTTTAATTGATTCATGAAAGTGTGTGAATTTTTCATCTTTTTATTGGTACTTTTAAGCATTCATAACTACATGCAAAATTAAAGTTTTCTAATGATTTTAAACAGATATTTTAAAATATAGTTTTCAGCTAGAATTTGAGCTTTAAACAAAAAAAATATCCAATTTCAAAATTCTAATATATTCTACTTTCAAAACGTGTAAATAACGTAATGCTTGAAAATGAATTTGCTATTGTAGACTCAAATGCACTCAGCACAAACCTCTTTAACTATAGCAAACTCTTCTTGTTGTTAGCAGGGAAATGCATACATGCAGCATAGACTGTAAACGTACACACAAAACACAAGCACAGTTGAACCTTAGGCTAGGTGCAAACATATTTCACACTTGCCAAACACTACTGTACTAAAATAAATGTATTTTTTGGTGTTAAGAAGCCAGGTAGGTTTGAATCCCTTGACACAAAACGATGTCATTCAGAACTCCCTAATTGGAGCTACATATGAGGAGCTCTGTGGCTTCCTGGAATGCAACAAGTTTTAGTTAGGTTGTTTTATTTGAACAGGCCATTTTGACTCTGGCCTCTTGGCAGTTTACACATTTCTACAGTCTTAAGGTATTTTTTGACAAGTGGCATTAATTGATCATGCTGTCTAATACTACCACTACTGCTAAAAATAGAACCATTTTGAAAATAAACTGTTCAACGATATTCCCATGTGGCCATTCAGATGGTTCTGCTTTTCTTCAGCTCAAATAAGGCATGATTTAGGGTGACTTCATAAAGGATAAGACTATTAGCAGTGTTGAAAAGGCTACAAGCCGTTTGAAATTGGATGGGCTAGACCAGAACAGATATACAAGCAGATTTTTTTTCTCTTTTTGTTCCATGTCAATGTGAAATCCAGCATGGATGTTCATATCTAGCCATCATTTAGCAGCAATTCCAAAGAAGGAAAACCTTTTTCTAAGTACATGACCCATCATATTTAACACATACTAGCTCTATCACTCTGTTATTTCCTGTTCTTGTACAAATCCCCAAGACACAGAAAGTTTATTTTTGTTGTCAGAGTGTTCTTTTAAGAGCAAACACTTTTGTATGCATATACAAAATCAGAAACAAGCTTCATTTATTATGGAGGTAGCATCTCAGTTCTTAACTAGATACAGTGAGTTCAGTGAAATTTTATGAGCCCCTCTCACATCTATCCCAAAGTCAAAGCACATACAAAGATCCCTGTCTTATTTGGTAAGTGAAAAGGATAATGCCCACAAATCAAGAGTGGGGCTGAGCCTGGCTTTCTGCCAGAAGTTCATTAGTAGTTCCAATTATGAAGGTTTGGTTTAAGTATTATGTTTTTTGGTTTGGTTTTTTTTTTTTTTTTGGTTTGTTTTTTTTTTAAATCCTTTAATAAGAACTTTATCTTCAAACTTTAGCTAGATGTTCAATACAGAAACAGCTAAGGCCTGACTTTACATAATTGGGCCATGTTTGGAGGGACTTGTGGGGTTCAGGGAATTTTTTTGGTTACTTTTTCAATACTCAGTTTAAAGAATATAGAGTAGAGTAGACTGAGCTGTGTCTCCTAGTTTTAATTGAACTGGCAAATTCTCATTAACACTGAGCACAGAGATAGTTCAAAGTAGGTGTTAATACAAAAAACAAAACCAAAAAACTACTGCATATAAAATAAAGTTGGGAATGAGAAATGGAGTGTAAAAGCAAAGGGATTGGTAGAACAAAGGAGCTGTGTAAGTCAGGCAAAATCAAAAATCTGAAAGTGTGCGAGAAAAGGACCATAAAATGTATAGGAGTCAAGAGAGCTTTTAAAATAGTGTTGTGATGTGCTGCAAACAAATCAAAGGCAGAAAATATTATACCAGAGAAGTTATAATATGGTTCTTCTGTTTCCTTCAGCTTATGAACAGGCCAGACACAGCTACTATATTGGTCTATACAACCTCAGTAATAGTGGGGATAACATGAGAACTAAATTTCAGACTTAAAACATGTTATGTAATTCAAAGTGTAGAAGACTGGACAAACTCAAATTGTATTATAAGTCAATAGCATAGCATACTCTTAAGGTTCCTTGTCACTACCCTTTATGTATTGCTGAATCTTAAATGCTTACTGATACCGGAAGCCAGAGAATATCCCCAACTCTGGTAAAGTGGAGATAACTAGAAGCAGGGACACGATACAGAATTCAAAATGGAGATTATGAACCTGTATTAGCTGTTCTAAAATGTGAGGAAAGGATAATGTTTGATGTATTGAAGAAATTTGGAGTGGTAACTTAAATTGTTCACCCGTGAACCACTCTTACTAACTCAGGCTTTGTTAGTCATGGATAAACTTCCAAAGATTTAATACCATTGGCTTCAGTTTAGCTAAGGAAAACTCTTTTGTGCATGAAAATAAAATGGGTTTCTGCATGAAAACAGACTCATACTGCAGGATGCTGCAGAAACATTATCCTGTAAAGCCTTCAATTAATTTCTCTATAATGGTTTACTTTGGTTTTCTCCTGTGCCCTAGTTCACTGGTTGTCCACAATATTAAATAACCTACATCTCACTTCTGAATTCAGAAATTTCTCTTTAGATAGAAATACGGATTTGGGAGGAACAAGAGAGATCTCAACATTTCTGATAGAAAGAATAAAAGACAGAAAAAAAGAACGGCAGGTAGGTCACAGACCTCACATAGCCTGGCTTTGCCTTCTCAGAAAGGCCACCTATATAGTTCAAGTGGTCCTTGTTCATTCCAAAATTGTGTACCTGGAGCGATTCTGCGTTTCCCAGCATTAACATGTATCCCAATTGCATCATGAACCCCCATTGTGATGAGACCTGACTGTGCACCCAAATATGCACTTAACTCATCATTCTCCCCTCCATCGAGTCATGTGTTTCCACATGAAGAAAAACTGGGTTGCAAGCTAGAAGAGAGGCACAAATTTTTCACATCCATCACCCAGATCAATGAGACAAGGAGCAGAGTGGGGTGCACACCTGCTTCTTAATCTGGAGACAGTCTATTGAACAATAGTTAATGTATATTATCTGACTGGCCTTGATACATCTCTTATCTACCTCATTTTGAGAAGTTCATGAAGGCTGCCTGTGGCCTACCTTTTAGGCTGCTTATGGAATGAATACAGAGATTTTAATGAAGTAGCAGAGTTTAAAAAGATGAATAGGAATAATGAAAATTGCCACAATATAAATATAAATCACATCCCACTACAGCTCCTGCTCTCTGCATAGGCTGACTAATTCTGAGTGGTGACCAGGCCCTCCTACAAGGCAGCCTTCTATTTAGGAAAGACAAAGGTTACGGAAGCAGGAAATATAAAGGAGGAAAAAAGGATTCTTTTTCTGAGGCATAAGAATTTTTTCTCCCCTTTTCTCCCACATTTAAGAGAATCTACAAACCTTAAGACAAAAAAATACATACTTATACCAATCCTTAAAGAGATTTGCCCAGCAATGTAAAAGAATAAACATATATCACCTGACAACCTTCAGAATGAGAATCAAAGATTCCTAGTTCTGCTAGTGATGCTCCTTAGAAATATTGTGATGTAGGTTAGCACAAAGGTATCGAGTTGACCTTTTCTAAATGCAATCATTGCTTTTCAATTGTTCCATAAATCCATATTATCAAGAGTCAGTGGAACATTTATTTCATCCCAAGTTTAAAAGCTTTTTTTTTGAGTACAAGAGAATTCCAGTTTCCTCTTTCTTGATCTAACAAGGAAAAAACATAATGGCAAATTTGAAGGTCTCCACAGCTACAGGTGTGTTACAATGCATAAACCACAGACATGGCAAGAACGAACCTTATTTGAGGTACCATGAATCCAAATTTGCATTATTTAATTCCTGGAAATGTCAATCTGCAAAAAATTTAATTATGTTTTCTGCTTTCCTCATAAAAACAACAGTACTCTAGATACTCTTTATAGCTTCTACATTGCAGACAAAATGATACCATTGTATTTCCCGTTACTTGTTTTCCTATCCTTATAATTTTAAATATTTTTTCTTTTCTAAAGTTCAAAATTATTCCTACTGATACAGAAGACTGCATAAGGGATAAATCCTTCAATTTTCATTCTGTTCTGAGATTTATCATACCAGTGTCTGAATAATGTGTCCCTCTTGTGTGCTGATGATAGAAAACAAAATGATCCAAACATACTGCAATCATGTCTTAGTTGTACATGACATTTATTCTATCACATTATAATTTGAGAGTTACCAGGGGTCCCTGTTCTTGAGAGGTGACAAATCTGGTATCCATTAAAAGATGAAATGAATAAATTATATTAAAATATGTGCCTGTGGTTTCTAAAATAACTGAGGGAAAGTAGACTCAAAATGAAGGTCAACTGCTGTAGCACTGGCAGTTTAGATATTGCCATAGCTTTTTGGACTTAGAAAACCAATTCTTCAAAAGTATAGCATAGATATCTACTGACTATATACTGTATTTCCACAATGTCACTTACATGTGTCATTTAACATAAGTACTGACATGTTTATACCTAATAGCTTTGATTGCAAATCAGTAGGCACCATTTTCTCAATAAAGGTGCTTTTTTTTTTTTTCTTTCCTTCCTTCTTTTCTGTTAAAGTTGTTAAGCAAAGTAAGGCTTCTAGATCTAATTGTTAGTGGGCCAATATTCACAGGACATACTTTCTATAGAAGTTTCTCATTAAAGTTGATGTTTGTGCATGGACCTTGAGTGTTGTTTCACCTTAATTCAACCTGATGGGATCTGTGAATCTGAGTCACTCCCTCCCCACAGGCAGGACATGACAAACATCTTATTCTGCTTCCCTTGTGTATACACAATACACCAACATTTCATATTCAAAATACCTAAGACTACCTCTATGCATGGTATACACCACTTTTACCTGATCCAAAGCCATTTCAATTTTGGTTTATCACCGATTTTGGCTATAAGGTCTTACGTCTCATTTATTGCACACTATTCAACCCTTTTATCATTACAGCCCTCTTAATTTCCTTATCAAGTTTTCTATGGGCCTATAGTTTCCTTTATAGAACTCTATAGTTCCTCAATATTTCTTTTACCTTGTGCATTTCTTATTCATGTGAAATGGTAGAGAAAAACTGTATTTTTTTTTTTTTCTGAAAACACATAGAGATTGTAGTCAACAAGTGTTTAGGTAGAGATGTTTAGACATTCCTTGCCTGTGTAGTTAACAATTTACAGCATACAAAGTGTTCAGAGCACAGTGTTTTTCATCTGTGGCACCAGCAGCTTGTCACTGCAGCAAATCAGATATCCAAGTGCTCTATTGCAGAAATAAGGAACCTGATTCTGGGGAAAAAACATGAAGGAAAGGTTTAATTTCAGTGATCTGTGCCAACCAAAGAAATAGAACACAGTGTTCCAGGATGCTTTTCAATTGCTCAGATTAGAGGTGTTAATTGGATGCTCCTAATTTCATTTTCCTGAAATCAGCCCCTGCTTCATTTCCCTCATTTTTTATCTTCTGTAATGAATGAGTTAGTAAACTGATAGACAACAGTATCTTTTACTACTCAATCCTTATTAATCTCCAGAACAGGTTTATGTTTTGCACTAAATGAGTCAAGACACCTGTGGATAAATATTATATGACTAGGTAGTTATAGAAATGAAAGGTATATTACAATAAAAATATCTGTGTATAAAGTGATCTAATTTAAAATGTTTTATGAAAGCATACGTTTGGTATTCTTTAATGTTTCACAGTCATTCTTGTAGGTTCCTTTTTGGGACAGGATTTCAGACAGTATGAAAATAAAATCATTACTAGATCTTATATTGTGTGGCTAGTAGAGATGAATGGCATTTGAGGTAGAAAATATTGATATGTGATAAAACAAGGATTACAGGTTAATGTATTTTCTGATTGCAGGTTGTGTTAGGCAATCTTGGTAACCAAGAATTTGATTTACTGCTAGAATGTTTGAGCTCTACAGGGTAGGGTGAAGATTTGTGTAATGAAGGGGGTATATGGGATATATTTACTTCAGTGGGAATGGTGACTGCCTAGAAATAATTTAGATGGAGATTAAATACAATTTTCCAGAAAAAAAAAACCCCACATTATTTACTGGTTTATGCAAAAACAAAAGGTAGGAAGAAGGTTGTCAATGAGGGAAGAAGGTTGTCAATGAATTACCCTACGGACAACAGCACACATCAGGCTAGAATTAATGTTTAAGTTAGGTTTAGGTTCCAGGTTACATATGTTAAAAAAACATTTTCATTAATGGACTTTGTTTATCCTGTGCAGGTAAAATTAAGGCTAGTGCTATTATGGTTAAATGCAATTAGTTATGGAGCAGGTAGGGGGTTCTGGAAAACAATCAAGAAGAAGGGACAAAGCAGGCTGGGTAACTAGAAGATCATATTTTGTCACCACACTGTGCTAGTAATTTTGCAGGTTTATTTTTAATTTACAGTTTCCTTTCAGGGCTGTGAGAGGTAAAATCCCCACTCATTTGGCTCATCTTTCCAATGTAGTACTTTTTTCCTATACTGTGTTCTGAAGGGATTGCTATGGTGCTCTCTTAAGTGGTTCAAATGACTGGGCATGCCTTTGGAGAGAGACACAGTTTCATAGGTTTTGTAATCAAAGGAAGAAAAACACACCTAACCCTCATCCTGCACCCCTCCGCCTGATTTTACTTAATGTTTTCCTTTGAAAAATTCAATCTCAGTTCATACTCCCAGAAAATTACTCTTCTGCTGACTAGGACTACTCCTGCCTCACACTGTGAGATACAACCCGTATCATTATTCTCTCCACTAAGATCAGTGTTAACTAATAGAGTTTCTTATCTGTTTCTTTGCTACCTATAACCATCTCCTTAATATCCTGATGGGTTTATATGAAGTCTATTTCTATATTAATTGCTTAAGACACTGTATAGTTTTGTCTCCAGATTTTTTGTCAATTCTAAGAATAATAATACTTATTTGAAGGTTAATACATATAAAAGTCAGGATTTATTTTCTACATAGAAATTAATGTTTTAAAACAAAACACACCTGCAGACATATATATTAGCCATATATACTAGTTTATGAATTGGAAATAGGTAGCAGTCTTTGATTTACAAATATGCTTCAAATGTGTACCAGTTTAGGACATAAGATTAGTAGCAGTTTATTTATATCATTGCTTGACTGCTTTTTCATATTAGAGTGTAGTTTGAGGATCAGTCAAGATTATAGCAGACAGCCATCCATGTGTCTTGATGACTTTATCAAGTCTCAGTCTTCATGAGTCCCATCGAGCAATTTTAGAAGATCATGAATTTGAAGTCACATGACCTGAGAAGCTAGACATGCACCTGCTAAGTACTGTTTTGACCAGAGATAACAGTTTTTAAGAAGACTGTATATTCTATTACATTGCAAATATCATGCACACTTCAATGACAGAAGGATATGCATTTCTGGATGTAAGACTAGAGAAAAACCTTGGGGAGGTAAGATCAATCAGTCAATAAAGCACAATTTTGGAAAAATTCATAGGATCGTAGAATGGTTTTGGCTGGAAGGGACCTTTAAAATTCAACTAGTCCAACACCTTGCAATGAGCAGGAACATCTGCAACTAGATCAAATTTCTCAGAGCCCCGTCCAACCTGACCTTGAATGTTTCCAGGGATGGGGCTTCTACCACCTCTCTGGGCAACCTGTGCCAGTGCTTCACCACCCTCATTGTAAAAAATTTCTTCCTTATATCTAGTTTGAGTCTACCTTCTTTGCAGATAATATTAAATTAAAATTATTGCAGGTAATAATAAACAATCAAGCACTTTACTTATCTAGAATCCTGGAATGCCTATAATGTAATGACAGGGCAACATCTAACCAGCATACCTTCTTGCAAAAGACTTTTTTGTTAATAGTCAATAAATTAGTGGGAAAAATAAATTACACGGCTCTTAAAGGTTTTGAGAAGGTCTAACACAGAACTCCATAGAGAAACATCAATGCAAAGATACTTTATAGCCATAAGTAAAGGTCAATACTGACCTTCCTCAGTTATTTCACCTTTTTAAAAAAATCTCCCAAACCTCTGTTTTACCTCAGAAAATTATAGGAATCCTTGCTAATATTTTAAGATGGCATGTTATATAAATAATAAAGACTATCCTTCATTTCTTTGTCCTGTCTGTCATCATTGCATGATTTTCTTCCCCTGATGAACAATTAGTATATTTTCAGCTTTTATGAAATATAACATCTAATGCTAAACCCCCCTGATGAACAATTAGTATATTTTTGGCTTTTATGAAATATAACATCTAATGCTAAACAGTAGGTCCTTCTACAATTGATCATAATGTTGGAACAATACTGCACAGCACTGAAGTCATGAACTTCTTCGTTTATGGTATCATTAAAATATGGGTCTCTCTCTCTCTACTCCCCCAGCTAATTTATAATCTAATAGGACTTTGTCTATTTCTGCTCATTGTCTGATATATCATCTTTAGGTCAGTAGTTTTGGCTTGCTTAGATTCTATTTTCTGTTTGAGATGCCACAGACAGCTGTAAGTGCTCCAGGTAATGATATACTTAACTCGGGTTTGCACTGTTGCATGTTGCCTGATTTAAATCATCCCTTAATTGTAAGTAATACCAAAACTAGTTGAATCACCTCCATGAAGTTGCCGTCCACACAACCACACCTCTTAAACACACACGTTAATACTGCTTCAATCTGTTCCTTTCCAGCAAGTCTATAGTGTCCTAGTTCAGAGATCTCTATTCAAACAGGTTTTAATTAATTTGAACTGCCAAATTAAAGTTCATGTGCAAAATACTCTTTGACAACACTAGTGTACAGTGATCAAGTATATATACAATTTCATAAGAAAACAAATGTTCATACAAGTACATGTATCTTACTTATAAGAAAATAGTGTAAAATAGTGTATAAGAAAGTGTGTAAAATAAAAGCATATAAATTCAAATTGTATTTGTTTGGATGGTAACTCGCCAAGTCTGTGCAGATGTGTCATCTTATATATGATGGAGTAGATAGAAAATAGGTTATTAATTTAGGAATAAAATTAGTAGTTAACTAGAAAACTGTACTGATACCGTTATCTTGTCTTCCAGGGAAGAACCAGATTTCCTGTTAGTGTAATATCTTCACAACTGTGTCAGTTGGGTAACATTCAGTGCAGGTGTCCACATGTGAGCTAGGCATCTCAGGACCACTCATAGTCTGGGAATATCTAAGCAATATAGTCAATAGCACCTAAGAAGTGCCTCAGTTCATTCTAAAACAGATATCTAGTACTGGTTAACTGAACGGCTCTCCAGGCTCCACTGAATGTATTAATTGTAACAGGAGCCTAGACACCTAAATCTCCTCTAGACACCTACACTGAGATGCCTTAATCTGGAACTGATTTCCTTCCTTTGTGTACATGAAAATCTTACAAAATGTTTATGTCTGCCCAAGTGTTTATGACTGAAGACATTCTGATCCTCTATCTAATCACTACTATAATTAGGGAAAAAAAAAAAAAGTCATTCTTTTGATCTCTTCTGTAAAAAAAAAAAAAAAAAAAAAAAAAAAAAAAAAAAAGCCCTATAGTTATTATTTTATCTGTTTGCACATCCATGCACATCTATCAGGACTTTAGCCAGAAAAACAGAATCATTCTTGTCATTTTTTTTGAAAGTCCAAAACTTGGGTTATGTTTGGAACATAAACCAGAAAAGGTATAAGAAAAAGAAAAATAAATCTAATAGAAAAATGCCGGGAAAAAGGAAACAAGCAAGCAATGAAGGAAGAAAGAAAGAAAAATCATTTCTGGGAAGATTTTCTATAAAAGAAGATGGAAAGTGCACATTTTGAGAGTTGCTCAGAGAAAGCTACCCTGAAGACAAACAGATTTCTTACTGCTCTCCAGACTTATCCTCACAATTTCTGAAAAACTTTTATATGGTAAAGGATAATCGACTTGCTCTTTTGGATATATGTCTGAGTAAGCCACAGAGAGGTCTCTAGATCTCTTAAAGTAGAACTTTGATAGGATAATTCAGGTTGGAAGGGACCTCAGGAGCTGTCTAGTCCAACCTACTGCTCAAAACAGGGTCAGATATGAGGCCAGATCAAGTTCTTCAGGGTGTTGTCCAGTCAGGCCTTGAAAATCTGTGAGGGTGGAGACTGCACAAGATCTTTGGGTAACTTGCTCCACTTCTTGTCTGTCCTCATGGCAAAAAACATTTTTCCTCATATCAAGTCAGAACTTCTCTTGTTACCCTTTACTCCTGTTGTTTTTCATCCTCCAGCCATACATCACCTGCTGAAAAACCTGGTTCTGTCTTGTTGATAGCCCCCATATAAGTGCTGGGTCCCCTCCAAAACCATTTATTCTCTAGGCTGAACAAGCCTAGAGTCCCTCAGCCTCCCATCATAGGCCAAGTGTTCCAACCTGACAATATTGGTGGCCTCCAATTAACTTCAGTTTGTCCTCTCCTTTCTTGTTCTGGAAGACCCAAAACTGGATTCAGTGGTCTAATGAATTCTGAGTACAGTGGGATAATCACTTTCTTCAATCTACTGACTGTGCTCCTGTTCATATAGCCCAGGATGCTGCTGGCCTCTTTTGCTATTAGGGCATATTGCAGCCTCATGCTGGCCACCATGTACCCTAGGGCCTTTTCAGCAGAGATGGTCACCAGCCATGCCACTGCCAGGCTGTAACCTGAGGATTTATTCCAGCAACGATACAGCTGTTCTTTCCCACGTGCAGGACTTCGCATTTTCCTTTGCAGAAGTACACAAGTTTCTGTTAGGCCAGTTCCACCAGCCTGCCTAGGTCCCTCTGGATGGCAGCCCTACCCTTGAGTGTACAGACTGGTGCTGAACCTTTCCTCCGCTTCTCCCCCTACCACCTCCCCCAGTGTGATGTATCTGCAAACTTGATGAGACCACACTCCTTTGTCTGCTCCAGGTCATTGATAAAGGTGTTGAACTATACGATGATAAAGGTACTGCAAATGCACTGGTGGTGAATTAGGTTTTGTAGGCTACCCTGTCCCATCTTTGGTTAAGTTCCCACTTTACAGTAGCCCCTCTCTCTGCTAGGATGAGAGAAGGGCAAGCAGAGAAAACAAACCTCACTTTCTACAAGCCTTATAAAGGCTTCCCTGCCTTTATAAGCTTTCCTTGTGATGCTAAGAATGACTTTCTCAGAGTAGAGAATCAAACATACTGCTGCAAGGTTTTATTTTACCCACTCTGCCTATGAGTCCTAGTAGTTCCTGTCTCCCTTTGTCACATACTCCCCTTATATTGTCCTCCATAGCATACCTGTTACCATACTTGTAGGAAAATCCAGGATCTACACTAATTCTGATGTTTGTCCTTACTTCATATTCTGTCTGTGCTCTCTTTTCATTACCAACACGTAACTAATATTTTCTTTTACGTTTAATTTCTCTCTTCCTTGTATTCCTCCACCTTCTTCACACTGACTTTCACTCTGAAATGCATTGAGGCATTTTAAGCAGGGTACTTCCAGAAGTGAACAAGGGGTTTGTTTGAAAAAACTCTGCATGACTTATGAATGTGGGCTTGAGAAATAATTAAATAATTTGCAAGTTTATTGCTGTTGGTAAGACCATACAAATAAGTCACAGCTGCTGAAGTCAGTCCATCTTCTTTAAAATACTTACACAATAGCCCATTTTAGAGAAATCACTATCACGTCTCTCAGCTTTGTAGTCTATTCAGAATTTTAGGTGCCTTTAAAACCAAGTGTTGCTTACTCTTTAGAGATGGACTTTCCCTCTCTTTTTTCTTCTCTATGGATAAGACTTTAGGGGACAACAGCCTGGCCAGCCTTTCAGCCAGGCTATGTGTGGAAGGAAGCACACGACACTACTAATCATGTTTTACCTATCAGATGAATAAATAGAGACCTTCGGTGTCCAAGGGTGCTAATCTGACAGCTTTCACCAGTGGTACAATTAGCTGAGAAAATATACGTATGTGAACAACAGGAGTATTAAAGTTTTCCATGAAACTTGGGCACCTCCTTTGAACGGTTGAAAAGAAGCACTATATGGGGAAACTATTTAAAAATTAGACTGAGTAAAAAGCTTGCATAAACTAAATTTCAGAATATAATTTCCTTCTATACAGCAGAACTATTTGTTCTCAGTTTTTAGGGTGGTGGTGCTGCTGGTGCTTGTCCACAGTTTTCTTGTCAAAAAAGCCTCTTGCTAGCATCAAAACCAACACCATTGCTTTTAATAAGCAAAACCTATCCAGGTTTTAAATTCAGCTGCCTCTTTTAAAATGTATGTTACAATTATTTTAAACCTAAATCATTTTGCTTTCATCCCTGTGGGTCTTTGTATCCTTTCTACATTATCTTCCCACACCATACCACAATCCCTTCTATTGTAAGTCTGCCCACAGCACCGCAGGCTTTGTCCTGATCATGCTGATAATATGCAAGCTTCCCTGTTGCTAATTCTGATTTCAATTAAGTGATACAGAAGGAGACTCCAGAGCCTCAGACAAAGGTCTCCTAAGAGCAATCAGAGTTTATCTCACTGAGGTATTCTAATATTTTTGCAATGGGCTCTTCTGGACCCAGTTGCTTTGCATTTTTGTCTTTTCCTTTCCTCTCCTGAACAGTTCAATGAGAGGCCAGAAAAAAAAAAAAGGGGGGGGGGGGAACCCCAAACAAACAATAAACAGAAAAAAAAAAAAAGTTTAGAAAGCTCAGCAGTTCATACAACAATCGAATTCTGTGACTAGATTAGAAGCAGAGCAATCAAGTTAATGTTATGACGATTAATGATACTCACATAAACTCAGTTAAGAAAAATCGATCTTATATTAAGGCTTACAATATGATTAGATGAAGAATTGGAATATAATGTTTTAGCAATGCAACTCACAGCATCAGATAAAGGGCCAGAGATGAGAATCTTTAACTTAAAGTAACTTTGGTTTATAGTAATTATCATGGACAAGACAAATACAATTATAAGCAAGTTACATGATCATCCCTAAAGGATCAGGAATAATGACTACTGATTTGGCATATGTGCTTGTAAACTGTAGCTTCTCCAAAGCTTAATGTTGATAAACTTAACTATCTCCATTGTCCAGATGAATAAACTGACACTTGAAGTATGCGGTAATACACTTGGTAACTGTGAGAATTCATTTGGTTCTGCTGTAGTAAGACTTGTGTAGATTCAGGCTTTCCATTAGCTAGAAAAACATTGTACTGTAGTTGAAACACTTCTTTTTTAATAACTAGTGCAGTAATACAGTGTCTGGATAGTAACCCCAGGCACTCATCTGGAAAAATCCACTATATACTTGCTAGGAGACTCTCTGCCGTTAAGCTGCCATCTGACCTAAGGCAGGTTTTCCCCGTATGTAAAGTGAGAATAACGTCCTTTGCGGGATGCTTGTTTCTTTATTACAGCAATATGTATTACCATATGTATTACCATAAATAGAATAGATAGAATTCATAGAATTGTAGGGGTTGGAAGGGACCTCGAGAGATCATCGGGGCCAACCCCCCTGCCAAAGCGG
>KL265549.1:36290-47177 GCA_000699545.1 Podiceps cristatus
TGTCCTATCCCCACAGACCACTGAAAAGGGGCTGGCTGATTCCCCCTGCATCCCCTGCTTCAGGTAATTATAAACTCCAATTAGGTCCCCCCTTAGTCTTCTCTTCTCAAGGCTGAACAGTCCCAACTTACTCAGCCTTTCCTCATAGGGGAGATGCTCCAGGCCCTTAATCATCTTCGTAGCCCTTCTTAGGACTCTCTCCAGGAGATCCCTGTCCTTTTTATACCGAGGAGCCCAGAACTGGACACAATACTCCAGGTGGGGCCTGACCAGGGCAGAGAGAGGGGGAGGATCACCTCCTTTGACCTGCTGGCTACACTCCTCTGGATGCACCCCAGGATCCCATTTGGTCTCTTAATAATTAAAAAATATTAATCAGAAAAACAAAAGGTGAGACTAGAACAACAGCCCTTCTTAAATGTTAATTGTAACTCCTGGTTATGGTCTCAGTCTGCCTTCTCTTTGTGTTATCATTTTCTGCACAACTCAAGTATTTAACTATAATACAATGAAGGAACAAAGTCTACTATTTTTGAATGCTCTTTACTAGGAACGTCTAGTCCAGTTTGTTTAATCTTAGAAAGGTTAACTATCATTAAAGAAAATACTTCTAAGAATCACATACCTGAGTCTCCCAAAACTTCTGTTTGGGAATAAAATGATTCATCTGTACAGTAATTCTGCAGTGCTGCTTTGCCATCTGATTACTAAAAACTAACACACACACATAAACACTCTCACTCACTAAGTTGGAAGAGGAACAATTTCTTTTTCATGTTTATAGGCAAAATGGGATTTCCATCATGTACCTCAAGACATTTTTCTTCTACATTTTTCTGAAAGTACATTTTAATAAATATTTATTAATACTTTTAGTGCTTCCTATGGGAGAATGCTAATCATAGCTAAATCAAGTCTTTCCTCCCACCACCTGCTGAAAGTGGAAAAAAAAAGTCAAGCAAAATGGAACTCTGTAATTGCTGATGGAGGGTAGTTCTTTCACTATAATCAATAGGGAGGTTTCAAATCACGCTTCCTTACAATGTAAGAACATTTTTTTGGCTTCCCTTTTTTTCTCTGCATTTTTCTTGTACTCCTTCTCTTGTACTCTTTTTATTTTTTTATCTCATATTCATCTAAATTCTTTGGATCTTGACTGTATGGACTGATATGGCTCAAACAGATTGCAACAAACCGATGGACTATGGATCTTTGACTTCATGATTTAAAAGATGTGGTATTAAGACTTATTTAAATGTGTCAGGTTTTTAGGGTTTTCCTGAGGAGCTTAAAATCAGCTTTCTGTATTGATGAACTTCCAATTTAATATTGTGCATGACTATATTTTATTCCCTTTCTTTCACCACAGATAATGTTACTACAGTTGTAGAAATTCATGTGGCATTCACTTGAGCTCAATGAGCTTAATTTGTGCATATATAATTTTCAGCCATAACTACAGTTTTGAAAAATCCATTGCCTGTGCTCACTGATAATGGCATTATCCTTAAAATAATTTTCTAACAATATATCAACTTTTTTTCCTGCTCTTTCTTCTGGGTCCTTTCCTTGAATCATTTTAGAACAGAAGTCAGGAATTTTCAGAATTTTGAAAATACGTCTAGTAAAAAAAACCCCAACAACCCCACCAAAAAAAACCCAAAACAAGTCAACCCCCAAACTACTTGGTGGATTAAAAATACCATTATGTATTGCCAAGAGAAGATCTCAACTGGATAAAGGGAAGGAGGAAGTACCAACCTAGGTTTTATATTGTTTACACAGAATATGATACTGCAGCAGGTAGGTTAAATATGCTCCTACTTCTATTTACAGCAAAGACAAAACATTCTTTGGACTGCAGTTGTGCAGGATCAGGACCAGTGAAACATAGACAGGCAGGACTGTGATAAACTGTGGAGCCAAATGATAAATTGTATTTACTCTGCACTTGTGACCATCTCCCCTGCACTCTGCCCACTGATCCATCTCCCTTAGGGCTCTTCTTGACATCACAAGCCATAAGCAACTTCAAATACATTCTAATTTTCTTTTCTAAAGCAACATGTCACATCCTTTTCCCCCTAGGATTATCCTAACTCAAAACTTAGGGAAAAAAAAAAAAATTAATCTTTTACTAAAGCCAGGTTTAAGGATCGCTATTTTATCACTGATTCTGGATGAAAGCTGTGTATGAATATGTAGAAAGCATGCAATTCCAGAAGTTTAATAATAAATAGACCAATCACAATTTAAATATTTAGAGGATTTGAAATATTATTCTTTAGGAATTTAGAAATTTGCCAAAATATTAAGGTTAAAAAAGTGAACACATGAAACAAAGTATTTTGTCTAAGCAGAATGAACATTCTTTGTTATCTGGTAGAGTGATAAAGCTGAAAAAGATGCGATAAACAACATATTTTGCTTTTTCCTTGTTTTGACTGAAATGACCTTTTCCTTGATGTGACTCACAGACAAAAATCTTAACAATTCATGCCACTATATTCGTAATTCTGTAAAGGTGCTTAGAAAAGCTTTATGTTAGTTGAACAACTTTCAGATCAGTATATGCACTTGTGTTCAGGCTTACAAACTTCTACGGTAAGCGTACAGCTAGAAATTTAGGAGCCTGTGGCACCTCTGGAAAGAAAATCACTGAGGACCTTTTGTTCCTTTGTGGTTTGGTTTGCTTGTCTGTTATAAAGTCCACATAAGCAAGAATTTTGCAACATTTTGCAAAATCCTCTCCGAATTTCATGGGATATATAGCAACTATATGAGAGTGTATTTTCATGCAAAACATTGACAGGTATTCATTTCAGAGTAACTTTGTGCATAGACCTCATGAATGCTTACCAATAAACCTTCACTTCATAAAATAGCATGTTGTCATTTATTTATAACATTCTAAGGTAATGCCAATGTGAACTTCTAACGCCCCTTCATACTAGATAAAACCTGTCTGTTACAAACCTGGTTTGTTCTACAGTGGTTTTAGTTGGTTTTAGCCACTTAAGTGTGAGAAGCGAGGGAAGCCAAGCAGTCGAGTCGAGGTGGATGGTAAAGCAAGCTACATTTTATTGCGGCGCAATCAGACTTTTATATGCTTATTACTAATTTGTGATTGGTTAATACATACATTTGTCTTTAAATGATTGGCTAAACTTTATTATTTATATTTACCTACTACTTCTACTTGTGGTTTTGCTAACGATCTAAACCTTACCAATTATTTTTACATACTTGCGGTTTTGCTATCGAGCCTGGGTCGGGTTTCATCCTTGTTCTCTCACGGTGTACTTTCTCAAAGCTTGTTATCTGTTCTGTGCGAGGTCAGCACGACCCTGCTTCTTCTCCAGGTGGTATTTTTCCACAGAGCAAGCTTGTATTTTTTCACATGGCTTTGCCTAATATTTTTCCCTCTGCAGGCCAAAACCCGATTCACACAGCTTTCCCCTAGACCCGTGGCTGCACTCACTCAGCCATTCTCCAGCACTTAAGCTTCCTGAATTGAAGAACTAGAACATGCAACACACAGAAACAACTGTAGATTTTCTATCTCAACAAACACTGTATGTAATATACTGTATTCTTTCTTCCTATGGCTCCTAAAATTTCAGGAATGAAGACTGTTTTACAAGAGTGAGTATAGTTAGATTTCATAGCAGTATTTGATTCTCAGTAGTGGTACGACAGCAAGTTTATGTCTGTACATAACAGTTTGCTTTGAATATGTCTGTTTTGAAATCTATGCTTCGTTTGCTCCTTTTTTTCTCCATCCAGATAACTAGCTTCTAAGAAGTATCCTTATTGTACTAGGGAGTTAATGACTCTGCAGGAACAGTAATTTCTAACAATGGTTTATCCAATGTGACTTGAAAATTAAGTTTTAATCTTATGATTTCAACCCCCGTCAATTTAAAACTGGGATAGTATATTATTACTCTCCATCCATGACTTTGATGTTCAGATTCCTTCTCAAATTCCTTTCAGGCATTCTCTGCACTTACAGATACAAGTTTCTTTGTTTTCACACCAAAGTTCAACAGAAGCTAATTCTGTGCAATGTTAAAGAGAATTTCAATGGCTCAAAATCCTAACTAAGTTGTAAAGGATAAAGAACTGCACAGCATTTTGGTCAGCTGCACAGGAAAAACAGGGGGAAAAAGATAATACCCTTCTTCCAACTCTAGAGTAGTTGTCTTATATTCAACTATATTTAAATTAGTATTCATATAGTAAAAACTAGGTACTCAGATCTTATGAACCAATTTTGCTGCATTCAAAGTTCTATCAAAGGAAAATTCAGAAATGGTCATTGTATGTTTTGTGTTATGGTAGCATTTTACAGTTTTAGGAAGAGATTCCATTAAGTCACTTCACATAAAAAAACAAGCGCTTGCCTGATGAACTAATAATCTAGCAAAAGGATGTTTTCCCACTTTTGCAGTCCACTTTGGTGAATGAACTAGGCTTCTCTTTCTTGACATTGGGCTGATATAAGAGTACTTGACCACAGTCATCACTTAACAAGGTGTTGTTAAGGACCTACTGAATTGTTACTTCTAAAATATGGCTGTGTGGTTTATCAGCTAAGATGTGGTGGACTGAGGTGATAAGAAAGCACAGATTTCAAGTAGCAGGTTCATTCCACAAATATTATTTGCAAAGCATAAGGCTCATATCTAGAAACAAAGGAGAATTAAACATGCAATTAATGTGCTTTATCACTGAGAATACTATCAAATGTTTACATTTTTACAATGAGGGTGGTGAAACACTGGAAGGGGTTGCCCAGAGAGGTGGTGGATGCCCCATCCCTGGAAACATTCAAGCCCAGGTTGGACGGGGCTCTGAGCAACCTGATCTAGGCAATGGTGTCCCTGCTCACTGCAGGGGGGTTGGACTAGATGGGCTCTGGGGGTCCCTTCCAACCCAAAACATTCTATGATTCTATGAGTCTAAATAGGTTTACAGTCTTGAAGCAGCATGTCTGGAAACTCAAAAATTCACCAACACAGATACACAAAACACAGAAACAGTATACAAACATTATATACAAAGTACACAAATATTCACAAACATTAAAACAGATTGTTGATGTGTTTAATAACCCCTATTTCATTTTCCTCAGAGATCCTTTTCACAATAAGAAAGTATCCTCTAATGATAATGAGTTATCATACACAGAGTTACTACATGTAGTGAAGGCTTTATTATTTTTTCACAGAGAATTATAATATCTTCTATATCTGCCCAAACAGATATTCCTAGAAATTCAGAACTGAGCATTAAATGTGCTGAATGCCTTCTGTATTGTTGTACAGAGACAAAGGACTCTTCCTGCAGGAAACCAAGGGTTCTGCTCCTAGAGGAAAAAATTAAGTCTAAACCAAGAAACCATCTCACGTATTAACTTTTGCATTCTTTTACCATTCCTATATCTTCCTTCATATTATTTTTTCTCCATATCTGATCTGATGCAGTGCAGACAAGTAAAGAGTTTAGAGAAAACAAGTAGAACTTGTAAGAAATTCATACAATCTATTTTATTACTAAATATATAGGATTAACCTTCTCACACACTTTCTACCAATCCCCACCAGCACCACGAGAAATAAATGTTTGAATGACAGACTGCTCCATAAAATCCTGCAACTAAACTTACAACCATAAATTTCAAGTGTGAAATGGGATTATTTCATTCCCTGTGAATTAGTGTCTATGTTAATAGAGTTCCAAATATATAATCATATAAATGCCAGGAAAAAAAAAATCTTAAACAGGCTCTCACTGTGCAGTTATTTCCAATGTAGACCCGGGAAACCAGCCAGGTCCATTCACCTTTGGGAGCAATGCTTTAGATTTCTTCACGGTTGGACTTTCTGTCTAATATTCCATGCAGAAAATCAGGCAGGTCATGGATTTTATCAAGCTTTGTCAGATCTCTAAAGCATCATGACTTCCTCCATTTTTTCTGTCTTGCACTTGGATTTTTGTATCGTATAGTGCAGATGCCAAACAGAGGGTCTTCAGGGGGTGTTTAATTTGGACCACAGCCAGCTTCTCAAACTTGTTAGGACAACATCTCATTTAGAGAGTGATACAGTTCTCTAGAGGTAGGGAAAACAAGCTTCAACATTCTCGGTTTCTTGAACTTGAGCCAGATCTGTCTGTGAATATCTTCCTCAGCAGAGTGGAGTTTTATTTAAACAATATACTTCACAAAATCACAGACCTTGATCAGTATGGGGTTTCTTGTGCTAAGAAGAGCTCAAAACCACTGTTGTCTCTTGAAAGATTATCAGGCTGTAAATTGTCAGCCTGTGTGAGGCAGTTAGTTGAACTCTTCTGAGCTGATTGAAGTGCTAATGTACATTAACCTCTGAAATGCTGTGTTCCAAAATTTTTAGGCATCTGATTTCAGCCCTGAAGTGCATTGCAGTCCAGACAAAGCTAATATTTTCTTTGCTCCTTCCTCTTTTTTTTGTTACACATTATCTCATATATACATATATACCTACTCATCTATATTTATAAATTTAAATCATCATTAGAAGGTCTACAGAAAGGAAAATCTAACTTACTAACTACTGATTACTTGATTACAAGTAGTGGAGGAGGAATCCAGATTATATCTATGTCTCAGAGAGAATGAAAATAAATCTGTAAACAGCTATCTGAAGTAATACCTGATTTTGGTTTCTGTTTGAACTAGGGGATTGAGTCTTTGTGAGGCAAATATTTTATTGAACTTTAAGCAAGTGAGGTAGGTGATTTAACTGTTAGGAAAAAAAAAGCAACAACTAAACAAACAAGTAGAATAAGAAAAATGGCACAGACTTCTGAGTCAAAGCTAGATGTGGAAAACTAGTTCATAGAATTTTCTAGCTAAATTTTCTGAAAATTTTGTATATGCACGATTCAGCCCTGTTTCTATTTTATGGTCACTTTCTATGTGAATCTTAAAACATACATTGATGGCAGGAAAAATCACTAATGAGAAAAACGTAAATAAATACTACTAGATTTACAAGAAATTCTGAATTACCTACTACTAAGTACTTGATTATAGGTATTTGGAGGTGACCAGATTTTAAGCCTTTACTCCTCCAAAAACAAACTACATATATTTTTTTACACAATAAAAATTAATTAAAACACAATTTGAATGTATAAAATGTTGAGACATAGTTCTAAATGTCATTGTTTTGAATGGAATGTTAACTCATTCCTAAGTCTATTGCTAATCAGGTCCACACTGAACTTTAGAGACTAAGTATACAGAATGATTAGATCATGAACAAGCTATAAATGAAGATTTACATTCTAGAAATAGTCTATTTTTTTGAAAAGGAAACTTTCAAAATATGCCATTTGATCAGTTCATGAACAGAGATCCAGGCAAAGCTAATTATATATCTATTTCCCTAGGACCTACAGAGCCGAAATAAAGTATATTTTTTCTGGTTTTAGTTGATCTTATTGCACAAGTAGAGGGTTCAAAACAAGACTTTTCCTGCATTATTTCTCTGTACTGAGTTATGCCAAAGTATGTTGGAGGGTTTTTTCAAGCAAAGACACGATATGGTACATCCAAAACAAAATAGCCCTGTTAAGAAGAGTAAACTACATGGTTGAATATAGTTCCTCATAACTCTACTCACTGAGGAATTAAACATGTAAAATGTATAAATTCATGTTCTATTATGTTCTGGTGAGCTAGAGTAGAGTTGGATCTCAAAGACAAAACTCATTCCATACTTGGTAAACTTTTATTTGGATAAAAGGCTAAATAATTTCTTTCCATGTTCATATCTCATATCTGACAATATATCAGATTGGTATCTCTAAATTATTCAGAACAGAGAGGATCATCTATTTTGAGACATTTAGGGCTATCTATAGTGATATGCTGGACTGAGATTTTCAAAAACATAATTATATTCATGGACCTTCAAAGATCCATCAGATTTCAGAGGCCAGATCAAGCTGAAGAAACTGAAAAGCTACTAGAGTGTGTAAAAATAGAAATGGATATATAAATTAACAGTTCATTGTACACCAGCATAACCATAGTCAGTTATTTCAATATTACAACACTTTCAGTAGCTTCTCTGTCTTTGAAGACCTGCATTACCTGTGTAGCTATTGCTTAATTGCTTTCAAGAAATACTTTAAACGATATAATATTCCCTTTAGAGATAAGGAAAGAAAAACAAGGATAAATTGACATAAAAATTACAGTATATGGCCCAAGGGAAATCCATTACATTGTAAGCAAATCGATTCCATTTGTTTTCCTTTCCACTGATGTATTTTTAATGGAGTATCGTAACAAGTATTAAGTGATGGAGAGCATTTGATGCTACATTTAGCTACGAAAGAAGTCAGATGGCTCAAATGAAACCAGTAAGAGAGTCAGCAGCCTGAGTGTCAGAGGACACAGACAAAGACATGGGAGCAGAAAGTAAAAAAAAAATTATAAATATCTTTCCATATGTTCTGTCATTTACTTTGATCCCAAACCTCTCTGAGTAGAAGAGGTTTGAAAATGGTTGAGATAGAACATCATGCTGAAGGATTGCACTAATAACAACCTAAAAATATATAGATGTGAAAGGGTAGAGAATACAAATAATGAAGTAGAGAGCTGTGAAGGAATGGAAGATGTTCTTCCTCAGGCAACCCATAATATAGAGAATAAAGGCTGAAGAGGACACAGAAATAAGAGGAAAAAAGGAAGAAAACATCAGGACATTGACAAAGCAACTGTCCTGGTTTTAGCCAGGACAGAGCTAGTTTTTGTCTGCAGCAGCTCCTGTGTTTTGGAGTTGGTATGTGAAACAAGGCGATAGCACGCTGCTGGTGTTCGCTGCTGCTGAACGACCAAGGACATCTTGCAGTTTCCCAAGTTTTGCTAACAAGCACATCCAGACACTTGGGAGGGTACAGCCGAATAGTTGATCTAAACTGGCCAAAGGGAGTATTCCATACCATAGACGTCATGCCTGGTATAAGTGAG
This sequence comes from Podiceps cristatus, assembly GCA_000699545.1. NCBI lineage: Eukaryota > Metazoa > Chordata > Aves > Podicipediformes > Podicipedidae > Podiceps > Podiceps cristatus. The sequence continues at coordinate 45,319 of KL265549.1, forward strand.
GGTCAGCCATTCCCCCTCAACCTTCTTTTTGCAAGCCCCTTTTTGCATGCCCTTTTTGCCCTTGTCTTTTGCCTTGTTGCCCTTGCCCTTTCCTTCGGGTTCGGGTTCCTTGTTCGGTTCGTTTTCTGTTCACGTTCCTTTCTTGTTATCTTATTGTTGTTTTATTTCATTTGGGCCTGTGTGTTCGTCTGTCTGTTCCCTCGCGCTCTCCGGGAGAGCTGCGGGGGAATATCCCTGCTCCCTGACTGCTGCTCGGGACAAGCTGTATCGGTCCTCGGGTGGTGAGAAATTGTGCATTGTTCATTTTATATATTCTGTTATCCTTTTGCATTATTATTATTAGTAGTAGTGTTAATAATATATTTTTATCTTTTCCTTTGCTGGCTCTGTAGAGTGTTTTTATCTCAACCCGTGAGCTCTCGCTCTCTCTCCATTTCTCCTCCTCACCCCACGGGGGAGAGGAGGGGTGAGCGAGCGGCTGCGTGGTCCGGTTACCGTTTGGGGTTAAAGCACAACAGCAACACATAATATGTGGAGAATATCATGGACCAGAAAAAATGGAATTGAGTCATAAATTGATTTTACACTTTTGACTTGCCTTTCTTAGTAAAACCTTGAAGGGACTAAAACCTTACCTAGAATAAATCCGTGATAGTTGACTTTGATGTAGTTATCTCCAATCTACACAAGCAGAGATTGTGACCCCAAGGTTTTGGAAGAGAATTAAGGATTTGAGAATAACTAAATAAGGATGCAGGCAATTTGGATTTTCTCACTGCAGCCATCATTTGAAAAAAGGGACACCTATGCATTGTCCATGACTTTGTACATGAAGAATCACTCGATTATTCCATTCTTTGAAAAGACAAAGAGCTAATTCCTGACAGGAGTCGACATGAGGCATAACCCTCAAGGGCAGGCTTCTTCAAAGGTAATGATTTTTGTAACTTCTGACCAAGATGTAAGTGCAGGAGTCACTGAAGACATACCTTGCCTTCTATCTCTCACTTTAATTTGTACTATGCTAGTTATCAGAAATAAATATAAAAGAGCAGCACCCTCTCACTCCCCAAAACTAGTGGCACTGCTATGCAGTGAAGGGGAAAATCTAATTGTAGCTGCTCCATAACTTCTCATACGTCAAACCAGAGTAATATTAACATAAATAGCATTATTACACTTGTGCAACAGTCAGTCACAAAACATGGAGGCAAAAAAGATCAACTATCGAGAGTGAAAGACCAACCCAAAAAGATGGATTTCCTAATGCTTTGTTCAGTCTAGTTTTCAAATTTTTTTTCAAGCAGTAGTGCTTTCTGCCTTTCTAGGGAAAGCTGTTCGTCAATCTAAAAAGTCTTACCAGGACACTTTTTTTCTTGCATAGAGTGTTAGTATGCTAAGGTTCCAGCTTACAGTGTTACAGTTACCTACTCATGACTGTAACTCTACATGTGCATACTTGTAGTATTTCAGTGCTGCACTGCAGAGGAATGACTGGTTTAGTCTGGGGTACAAATAGCCACACAGGAAGAAACTATTGCACTAGAAATTCAGTGCAGTTCACTCCTTAATGTGTCTCCCACATACAGACCATAAAGCCAAAAGATTCTTCTACTCACCTACTGTCCAGAAAAGTTTTCAGCATCAAAGCTCTTCCTATTATGAAAGCACTAAAATATATTCTTATTAGAGCTCTTCCTAACCTGTTTTTTCCAGACTTCTGATTAACAGTAAGTCACTGGCTTTTTAATCAAAGATGCATGGAATCCATTATATCTGCAAACACGTGGCCAGATGTTTTACACAAAGTTTACTCAAAGTAAATACCCTAATAATAATAATAATAATAATAATAATAA
>KL265549.1:47269-73009 GCA_000699545.1 Podiceps cristatus
TAATAATAATAAATCATCTTGTATCTCTGTAAAACCTTATTCTTTCATTTGAGTAATAAGCTCATTTGTGAAATCCACTTTTTCATTACTATTTGTGAAATCCACTTTTTCATTACTGTTTACACTTTTTTCCTGAGTTTTCTAAATATCTAGGATGCCTTGGTGTCTATTTGCACATTCTGGTGTGTTTTTCCATCAGTTTTAACTCAGGAAAGAAAAAGATGAATATTGCTGAAATTGTAGCAATTTCATATTGTGAAATCTTGAATCACGTTCTTGGTTCAAGATTTGTTCATCAGCCGTTTTAAACTTTCAGGTGTTTACCTGAGTAACTGTGAACCTTCAGAAACTTTTCTGGTCTATAATTTGAAAGTGACGGATACATGATATAAAGCCTTTGAATCTATTCCAAAGCATTGTGTTTAAACTGACTTTTCCAAACTTGGGCATTTTGATCACACACTGGTGAGGATATACAAGGCAATAAATGTATCCTCCATTTGCTGCTACTGCCTGCCTACTCAAAAAACATATTGAATGGCAGTATTGTTTTCCCCTGGGTAATAATCAAAGTTCTCTTCTCATGAAGTAAGACATATTCACAAATGCTGGACATTGATCCTTTCATCATCTAGATTTTTCAAATCAAAGTCCTGGACTGAATAAATGAATGATAAAGAAAATGTCTTTTTACAAGCTTATGTGACAGTAAAAGTTAAATAATATTCTCTCATATACGATCAAATCTCATCTTATTTATCTGTGACTTGCCTAATCCTAAGTAGGTTTTTATGCCTATACACTGAGGAGCTATTCAGAATATTTTCACTGTAAGGACTACCAAGCAGTAGGGCAGGTTGCTCAGAGAGGTGGTGCAGTCTCAATCTTTGGAGGTTTTCAAGACCTGACTGGAAAAGCCCTGAGCAACCTGGTCTGAGCTTATAGTTGACCTCACTTTGAGCAGGAGGGTGAGCTAGAGACCTCTTGAGGTCCCATCCAAGCTGAATTGTTCATGGACTCTGTGAATCTGTGGTTGCCAATAATGCTATGTACACATTGGTTATAACAGCTCTGGATTTAGTACAAATCACTTGATCCTTATTTAACCAAATTAGCTAACTGAAAGTCTGAATCAGCTGCCATTCAACACCTTGCATGATTGAAAGCATGATCAAGATTCAGAACGACATTTAGGATTCAATATGCATTGCCTTACCGGAGCAGCTACTCTTACTTCAATTTTTGATTTGTTGTGTCAAATTTGTAACATGATACTTGCTTCAGATTCTTTCATGAGGTAAAGAGCTAGCAAAGAAACTCAAGATCTAGAGCTGTTAGAGATGATCAGGTCAAAATTTCCTTTACGAAAGAGATCACTGTACACCCATTAAAGGAAGATTTTGAGTGTTTCCTACTAGGAAAGCCACTTATTTTAAGCTAATATTATGTTTGTCCTTACCTCATCTCTCAAAATGGATATGAACTATGGAAAAGAGATTTTGGACAGACAAATCCCACTTCATTTGTGTGCTTCAACCTCTATTGATTGTTAATTCTTAAATATATTTACTGTATTAAAAATTCAAACAAAACAGTAACAAACAAAACTAATAAACTATGACTAGACATACACTTCCCGCATTAGATCATGAGACCAAAAATATATCTGTATATCCGTGTTCTCTAAATTTTAATTTTCTTCAGCAATCATAAATTCTAAGAGGAAGAGATCAAGAAAATCCTGGGTCACACTTCCAAAATTCATGATAAAATAGTGTCTGAGGAAAGCGTTGAGTCACTGGTTGTTCTTGAATTTCACCCTCTATTCACTAATTCCTTCTGCTTTATAATTAAGATCTGTCCCCAGAGGAGGTTTCTCCAGTGAAGGATAGAGATGCATTCGAAAGAAACATTTCTCAGTTTACTGTAATTAAAAGATCTAATTATTCAGGGCTGACACAATAATATTTTAATTTGACCTAAAATCACATAAGAACACAGCATACAAAGTCCAATCCCATTTTATCAGAAGTGGGGAAAAAAAGTATCCAACAGAACCTTCAGAAATTGTCTCTTCTCATACATAGTAGGACTTTCTCTTAACATATCCCAGAAGATTAACTGAAACCATTCACAGATGTTTAATTACTTGAACAACTTGCCTTCCTTCTTCTCTTTCATTTGATTAACTATTTCAGTGCCTCACTTATTGTGAAATCATATATCATTCCACAGTCAAATGTCTAGTGCATCAAAACAGGAAACAGGTTAATAAAAAATTTCAGCCAACAAAACTTCCAGAGACATGAAATCATTTGCTAAAAGTCATGAATACTTTTTCTTCATATGAAATGCAACTTTCATTCTTCCTACATTCAAAATTTATGTACATGAATTAGCCTTAATGGGAACTAATTATTTTTTTTCCTGATTGTTCTTTTGCATTAGGTGGAAAAAAATATAGTTGACACTGAAGGACTACCCTTTGCCTCTACTCAGTAAATCATTTGTATATGCTGTGCATTTGAACACATTTATTCCAAATACTGTGTCAACAAATCATAAATAACTTTTATCTCGGACCACCTAAGAATAAAAAAAACTTTACCAAGGACATGTTTCATAATCAAGACTTTTTCAACAACTGTGACTGTCTCCTCCATAGAATTTTTTCTTCCTATTTAATCCTTGCATTCTTGTATATCTAACACCCTAATATTTCAATAAAACACAGTTATTCAGATGACTGAGTTTGTTGGGGTTTTTTTGCTACTTCATTTCTTTATATGGATAGATTCAGAAAATAAGGAAAGACATTAGCTTTTTATTATTATTATTGTTTAAAAGAAGTTTAAAAACTCCAATAAAATCAACAAAGAAGATACAAGTAATTACATATTACTATACAAGTTTAATTAGGTAGGAAAATTCTTTATGAACTCTTCCCATGATGTCAGCTTTGGTCTGCCTTTCCTTTCACTTCATAACCCTCTTTAGTCTCCAAAAACACGCTTGAGCTGTACAGTTAGCACCCCTAATCTTGTCCACATAATTCAATAATATTAAACTGATTAGCTCATACTTACCCTTCAAATTCAGCTAGTGAACATATTTTATGACCTTATTTTGCACCCTAAAACTTTTTTTTTTTTTTTTTTTTTTTTATTTTTTTTTTTTATTTTAAGGTTTGAAGAGAGAATTGGAGACAGGATGTCTAGAGAGAGAAACATATTTTTTAGGTCAGCCTATGTCTTGATGCTGAAACATAGCTTTCTAATTGCTGCAATGCCCAAGTGGTTGGTCCTGGTTCATTGCTACCTTTTATTTAAATACTGTACTTTAACGATGTTCTAGTATATTCCTTCTCTTCTCTATCACAAAGAAAACCCGTGAGCATCACACTGAAGTATTATCCTGAAGCAGTTTTCCATGAAATATTCCCATAGTGTGCTATCAGATGCTTCTATAGATAGGTAGAACTACAAAAATCAAGGAATGACACCATACCAATTAAAATTCAGCACATGCTAAATCTGTTCCCCTCTCTGAAGTTTACTTGGTTCAGAGTGTTTCTACAGCAGACGTAGTACTAGATGATTAATACATCAAGCTCACAGTATGAGAGTTGGTTTAGTTATGAAATACATGAAAATTATACAAATGTTTCTGCCTTAACCTCTTCATTTAACATTTCTCCATATGGCAGATGAGCAGCAAAATCTGGTGCAAAGATTCTGAATTATCGATGTATTCCATTCCACAAATGGAATTTGTAGCAGGTGTGCTTGAAAGTCAAGGAAACGTGAGGAAAGCAAGTTAAATCTGTATTGTACATACAATATAATGCCATTTTGCAGCACTTATTCAGAAGTAAAGTTCATAAACATCTAGTTAGTCAGTGATCAATAAAATCACATAAAAACCCCTAAACTAATCTTTAAAAAGGAAAGCTTGTGGACAATATATATAGCAAAAAAAAAAAAAAAAAAAAAAACGGTAGTTAGTGCATTCTTTCTGAAGAAATCCAAGCAGAGAAAAAAATGGCAAAGAGGACTCAATTAATTCAGCTTCTGAAAATTTTTATAAAACATTGAAAGATCTCTTCTATACTAGAGAAAATCTTACCAAACCAGGTGAGTTTAAAGCTTTTTTTTTTCTTTAATGCTTTTTTCAAAATTATGTTTGTGATAACTTTACCTTCCCAGAACAAAAAACAAATCTTCAAAATATTAGAAGACACAAAACATATGGAAATGGCTATCATAAGGCTAATTTACAGCTCTCGTTTTGTTGACACCCCACATGAAGATCGACCTTAACAGCTTTTAGATGAGGTATTCATGACACCCAATTCATGTTTTTGCTCTGATTTGCCATCTTCAACAAACTTTTTATGATTATTCATGCAGCCTTTAAAAACTAGCCAAGCCTAGAGCTCCCAGCTGGATATCTTAAAGTGTGCAGCACTTATCATTGCAACACCCAAATATAGGCTTGAGTGAGAAAGCGAGTCAGTACTCGTAGCTTCATTATCACTCCAGAACAGTTTACCATCTTGAAATCTAGTTTCACACGAAGAAAAATAGTTATATGCATTAACCTTATATATGAATTGTGATTGCCAATATGTGCTTTTAGAGAGAAATGTAAGATTCAACATGGGAAGAAGCTTCACGCTGAAGCAATTCTTTTTTATATATTGAAGCTGGAGTCAGCTTTGCGTGAGAAGGCAAACTGATTTTGAAGCAGTCAGTCTTGAAGAAACGTAGACATCTGCGCCTGTCAATCAGTATATAAGAGTCAAAAAAGCAGCACAATCGAGTTGTGAAAACAGGGGACCAAGTTATGAGAAAACTTTGTTTTCATTACGTCCAACCTCCTGCTACCCTCTAGTGTCCTACCTGACCTCTGATAGCTGCACTGATGTAGCTTTCACAGCCTCCCTCAGGAGTTTAGCCATTTGCCCCGTACAGTTCAAAATCTTTTCTTAATGTCTAGCCTAAACATTTCCTTCCTTAGCCTCAGGTCACTGATCCTTGTCCTACATCTTCTGAGACTGTGAATAATTCCCTGCTTTCAATTTCCACTGCTGTATTGAAGGCATGAAACTGAGAACAAAAAAAAAGACAGAAAAAGAGAGGAAAAAATGGTCTCCCTAGTCTAAGAAAACCCTCAGCTCTCCCACAGACTGTGAGTTACAACAGGATTATCAAGGTTTTTAACCTTGCAGTTTTATCAGAAAGTTATAAAGAAGCCTCACATATTGTACGGTACTATTAAAGTAGCACTACTCTGGATTAAACAAACATAATCAATAGACTGGGCCTGTCAAGCACTGACAAGGAGCCTTTTTCTCTCTCTTTCTTTTTTCACTTACTGGAGGGGAGCCAGCCAGACCAATATACTGTAGCCTAAAAGAGTTTTTAATAAAAAATTCTTGCAATGTAAGCTTGAACACTGCTGTTAAGGCTGGGAAAAAAAAAAAAAAAAAAAGGATAAAAAGGATAAAGTACTCTGTCATAAATTTATGTGAGGCAATTAAAATGCATTTCCACATTGTATAAACAGATGACAAACTGCTTGTTTCAAAAAATAGCACAGAGATGATTGAACTAGAGAGTTTAAAGAATTAACCATTTGCATTAGGATGCCAAAGGCTATGGAAATCTGAGTCAGATCACAGACGTAACGAACTGCCAGGCATACTTTGTTATTCATAACACTAGACATACAGTTGGGCAAACATTGTAAAACATAGTTCACTAGTACCTGACTTATTGTTACCAACAACCCCCCTCCAAAAAAAAAAAAAAAAAAAAAATCACACACAACATATTACAATTAATGAATATTGGTTATTTACTCAGCATTTTACTGGAAAAGTTTCATCTATTGCAAAAACTCTACAAAGCATTTGAGGCAACAAAGAAAGTAACAATCCCCAAACTGAAAATAAATCCCAAAACAACTGAGGAGCACGTGAGAAGAAATTCTGTATATAATTTAGATAAATCTCATTTATCAGGTCTCTTCATAGACAATTTTGCTCTGGTCTTCATGAGATACTGCCTTAGCCCATCCCATGTAGCAATAACATGCCAACATATGGCTGGTTTAATTAAAAAAAAAAAAAAAAAAAAAAAAAAAAAAAGAAAGTTTATTATCTTCAGCATATTCTGGGATTGTGGTACAAATATACTGTTGTGGGAAAAATATATGTTGTGTTGCTGTGGCTGTTTATGGTAGGCAGACAGTACAGCTGAATGGGGCATGACATATCAAAACTTGAATTTTCATGAAGTGCAGAGGCACTTACACTTCATGTTCAATGTTCAAGTTGACATGACACAGACATAATCTTCCTTCACAAGGGTACTTTATATAGGATCCAACTCAGAGATTTCAACTACAGTTTTGTCACCCATCTCCATCAAGATCTGTGGCACAAGTTTAATTCAGGCTATTCCTAAACTTGGCAAAGTGCAGAGATGCATTCCAGGAGAAAAATCCCACAGAATTATTTTTTTCTGGTGATTAGACAGTTGTTTAAAACTGTTCATCTATCATTCTCTAGTTTCATTAATTCTAAAGGACAGTGCTCATTATTTTTCAAAAACCAAACCTACTCAGCAAACTTGAAGTTTCAATGAAAAGTTCACACTGAACAATCACAAATCATTTTGAGCCTATGTAGTATAACGTATCCTTCATTAACACTTTGACAGGGTTAGATGTATAACTATTTACGTGAAACAGGAAAAACTAAACAGCAAGCATATCAAAGCAAACATATTTTGTCCTCACTGGAAAAAAGGTATTTGAAGCACTGTCTCAATATTGAATAAAATTATATCTTTCAAAAAGTCTAGCTTCCTCAATTTAATAGGCTTGATGGATTTTTATGACACTTGACATGTTACTAGGCACGAGTTGAACTTAACAAGAATCTTTTGTATCTTATATAAGAAATTTCCCATTTTAATATGGATCCTATCCACCTCTACATATACCACTGACACCAAAGAGAAAAACAACTTCATTTCTTTCTAAGATGAATATGATAAATTACCCATATTGAAACTACTTTTTGATGGGTTCTCAGTTAGGCTATGAGTAGGATAGACACCGTAATGCAAAAGTTAAGCCTGTATTTTAGAGACTTTGTCTTTCCTCTAGATATGCAGAGATAGCTTCATTTTAGTTTGTTTCTGGTTGCTTTTTTGTGAGTATTCAAGTTCCAGTTTGGAGAGACAGAATATTTTGAATAAAATACAGAGATTATATTGAGCATATTGGAACATATTCTGCATCCAGCTTTCCGCATGCACCTCTGCCTTAAACCTATAATGGGTGGAAGAGGCAGCTGGGTGCACTTCAGGTTTTTTTCCAGTGAGAAAGGATAGCAGTAACATTACTTGAAAATCAACTTTCTTCTGATGCTTGAAAAGCAAAGAGCAAACCTTAAACAGCCATACAATGTGAAAGCCTGATCACAAGTGAAATGTTCTCCGACATTTCTTTCCCCTCCTGTTACACCCAGCCTGCAATAGCTGACCACAATGATATCATCAGTAGTGGAAACTGATGAAGCAGCTAACATAACATTCCTTAAACCGGTGTAAGCATTGATGGATGCTCCAAAGGATGTTTTACATTTGCTAGCCTGAGATCTGTTTTATTACACTGACAAGGGTGACCTTTAAAGTAACGTATTTCCATTAAAAAAAAAAAAAAAGGGAAGGCAACTCTTTATAACCCGAATTTATTGCCTATAAAATCACTTCCCAGCAAGAAGCCTGATTACAATCAAAATAACCTACCAAAATGAAACAGTTTACCTGTGATCAATTTAATGTGGTAGTAAAACCTAATTATGGGCAAAACCACATTCAAGGTTTGTGGTATTGTCTGTAAAATCTGCATAGAAACTAACATTCAGTGATGTGTAGCACATATGGGTAAGCAGATGGCTAAAGGATTATTTTTAAAATCAGGACTTTTGCTGACAAAATACAGAATTGGTAGGATATGATCAGAAAGCTAAGAAGTAGTTATTTATGGGACAGAAAACATGTGCAGTAGTTGGATTCTTCCTTATTAAACAGAAGATAGAACAGACCATTGTGCACAGAGTAAAAGAGAGTCAATGTTTTTAGTAACTGCACCTTCCAATATGTTGATGAGTTCAATTTGGGGAGAATATTTGTTTTGTGTCATGTGGGTTTTGGCTGATTTAAAAGTAAAATATTTCTAGGTCAGGATACCTAAAAGCCTGAGATAACACAACTTTGCTCTTTTGATAATGTCTAGTCTAAACTAAAAGCTAAAAGAAGTGCAGAGTTAGACAGCACTCTGTTTAAAGTAGGAATTTATGAATAAATTTGAAGAAAAATTCACATTAACTTTTATCTTAAATTAGAGCTTTTTAAGACTTTGGGTTTTCAGTTATGTTTTCCTGCTATTTCCCCATCCTTTCAGACATCTACTTTTTTGGAACACAGCCATGACTTCTGTAAGAAAGCTTTGATCTGAGATGCAACTAGTGGAATCTCACTCCAGATATGCAAGAACACGAATATAGACCCTAGAGGCCTGTTATAATAGAGGTTAGTCTAAGTTGCACAATAAAATACTCTTATTTGGAGTCACATTTTGTCCCACATTAGAAAGCAAAAACATTTCTACTCTTACATTAGAAAGCAGAAATAGACAGATACAATTTTCAAGAGAAGAAATGTTTGTAGAAGGAACTGTATTTACATTTATGGAAATTACATAAATGCATATAAAAACAGAGAGTATCTGAGCTGGAGGACAACCTGAAATAATGCTTCAGGGGCAGAGTAGCAGATTAAGGAAATTTAATCTACTCTCCTCTCTATCATTAATATTAGCCTTTCCTATGTTTTCTGTACCTTTTCAGTGTCCTTCCCAGAAGGAAGCACAGAGCCATCTTATCTCCTAACTCTCTTCTTTAATTGTATTTATGAAAGATGATTCATTTCTAGTATTTTTAATTTTTATTCAAATATTTTCCCCCACTGTTGTCTGTCTAGTCTATCAAAACCTATATTAGCTCATTAACAATTTGGGAAGCTTCTGGTAATGTTGATTTCATAATGGTACAACACAGAAAGTGAAACAGCTCCAATGGTGGTGTAAATTAAACTGTATTATATTATCCATTTCAGATTCCACTCGTGTTTGAGAAAGGATCTACCTGATGCCTGTCACTGAATGGTGGAAATAGTGGTCACTGCAGCTTAAATTTATTACAGCAGTTCCTTCCTTTTTACCTATCTCTATAACACATCATTTTCTCCCTTATGTACTGGTATAACTTATTGAAAGAATAACTGTCATTTACTCTGTAGGGACAAAGACATGTATTTTGGCTTAGTTGGCTTGCTTGTTTGTCTTTTTTTTTTTACCTCCTCGCTTGATTATACAATTTGTTCAGTACATATTTGCATAAATACATGAGAACTGGTCATCCCTCTTACCAAATTCTCACTGGAGCCCCAAAATTAAGATCCTCCCACACTGCTCGTGCAGCAGAGCTGATAGGAACTGAGTTCTAACATGAGAATTGGTCATCCCTCTTACCAAATTCTTTTCTATAGTCACTGGAGCCCCAAAATTAAGATCCTCCCACACTGCTCGTGCAGCAGAGCTGATAGGAACTGAGTTCTAATTTTGAAATTTCCATATGCTTAGAGGAACAAGCACAGTGGAACTGTGGTTCCTTTGACAGCACAGTCCAGCCATGGATCTGCAGCCTTGGCATTCCACACAAGCAGCCTCATCAGAGGTGCTGCTGTTTCGGGAGAAGGAGGGGTATAATGGACCAGGAAGGATGCTGCTGTCAATCCAGAGATCCGGGATAAGACTGGGACCAACACTCTGCTTCTCAGACTGGCCACTTCTCCCTCTTCTTTCCAGTTGTGTAGTATAACACCATCATCTTGGCTCCTATTTGCCAGGCTGTGAGCAGTCACAGAAGGAGGCACTTGACCACTTCAGCGGTGTTTGCTGCCCAGATATGTTTTTCTGCCCCCAGAGAAGAGGCTGGCTGGAAGCATCTCATACACCAGGTCCACAGCCAGAAGTTGAAGTAGGTTTACCTAAATATTTAGGTATTTATGATACCTAGGATACTGAATGCAGAAAACAAAATGGGTGCTGAGTTCATATAAAGAAAGAGAAGTTGCAGACAAAATATGATGCTTAAAGCCCAAAGACCCCACCCCCCACTGCCCTTTTGAAAATCTTCCTTCCCTTCTTCTATTTATTCTACATCATTTAAGCTACAGTGCAAAACTGCACTGCTGAACAAATTACAGATAAGTAGTGACTATTCATAGAATGAGCTGAGGAACAAGTGAATTTTCTAAAGGAAGTGTGTTCGTCGTATCTGTCTATATGTGAGTTAAAGAGAAATGAGGAATTTACTCACTTTGTTTAGTCAGATCAAACTTTGCTTTCCTTTAACAAGCAATATCTCGATATTAACAAAAATAATATTTTTTCAGGCTTTTTAAGGACTACATTTTGGCAGTTGATTACTATATTGTGCATCACTTAGGGATAATAAGCATAGATTTTACTACAAGTTCTAAACTTCATTGAGGACTCTCCTAATTTATTAAGGTACGAATTAAGTGAATCATGTTTTGTGCAGAGGTTCCTAGCTGCATTATTAAATTAAATTCCATTACTACAGTCAGGCAATTTTACTTGTTTAAAACAAAAGGAATAAGAAAAAAACTAACCTCAACCATCCAAATAATAATTTATACTAAGTTATTGAGTACTGGCAAAAAAGTAGTGACAGATTTATCTTTACTTTGCATTTCAAGCAGTTTGTTTTTATTCTTCATGTTGCTTCCATTTGCCAACCACAGTTGCCAAATGATTTTATAATTAATAAGTCCTAAATAAGAGTAATTTGTCCCAAAATCTGATCAAATGCTGAATTTCTGGGTTTTGTGCTTATCATACTGTTAACATAACTATACATGCAGTGCTCTCAGTGACCATACCCATACAAAAGGGACCTGGATAGCTGTCAGTCACTTCAGATCATTCAGGTGACCTCAGGTTCCTTTTAAGTGCAAACAACTCAGTATACTGTACAGTGCACTTATACACACCACAGATGTGCAGTTACTAATGGGAAAAAAAAAAAAAAAAAAAAAAAAAAGTGGCTTGGAAAACAAGAAATCAATCTGGAAATACGACATCAAGCACCCATGCCCTGGGATATTTTTGGCCAAGTAAACATGTTTCATGGTCTACCATGTCACTGTGTGTATTGCCAGTTTTTGCATGTCATCAGCTAACATCCTGAATTTTTGTGTGTGATATGGTAACTGTATCCCAGATGTCTGATATTTCCCAGATTGCCCAACACAGAATCTGCTTCTTTTCACGCATACCATGGAAATGTCATTTTCCTTGTATAGTTCCCATGTTTCCTGGTTTCCATCACCTTTTGCTCCTTAAATGTAAATTGGGCTCTTACCTAGCCTCCCAGAACTCTTATTGATTGATTTCACGGAGTTCTACAGAGTGCAATAATGTAATCCAGTGAACATAAGAACAAGAAACAACTTCAGGCTGGTCTCAGCTAAGCAAGGAGACAAAGAAGAAAATATGTTGAATTCTAAAGCATTCATATCTATTATTCCTGGGGCTAGGTTTCCAAAGAACAGGGAAGTTAATATATTTCAAAGCAATTGCCTACCAGTGTGGCTGCCCACTGTGCTTCTTATTCCCCCATGTATTTCAAACACAAACTGGTCTTTAGGTTTTTTGGTATTATGCCTTTAGAATATTTTTATTATGAATTACAGTACTGTGTGGCAGCCCTGAGCAAGATCCTGCATTAGCACTTTATAAGACAAATTAATTATGAGTATTAATAATAGAGAGGAGATGGGTGAAATACTAATGTGTACCTAGGGGAAGATTGGTTTGACTTCATTTTGGTCATGCAGTTGGAATTTATGAAGTGAACGTGTATCATTTTGTGAAGTCAGCTAAAAAACAGTTAATCTTTATTTCACTTTGAACATGTATTTTAGAAAAAAAAAAAAAAAAAAAAGTAATGTTCTCACTTGAAGGAAACTCCCCTGCATTTGAGATTCCAAGGGAGAAAAGAGCTTAATCACCAAGAAAGTATGGCTTTAAAGAATTCAGTTACATATTATTCACAGAAACATAGTCAGTGATTTCATAAAGAACCAGACAATTAAGGGAATTCAACAAAAACTCAATAGGGGCCCTTAGCAGAGGCAAGACTGGATTTCTAAAAAGGTTCTGAAAGGTTCTAAAACTCCCCCATCTAGAGGAGGAGGAGGGAGAAGGGAAGGGAAGGGAAGGGAAGGGAAGGGAAGGGAAGGGAAGGGAAGGGAAGGGAAGGGAAGGGAATGGAATGAAGGGAAGGGAATAAATTAAGAAAAGGAAGGAGGAGAGGAAGGAGGGAGGGAGGGAGGAAAGAAGGATTAAGAAAAAAAAATGTAGGCAAATTTCCTTAATGGAAGACTTATATTATGAAAACAAAATATATTTTTCTTAATAGGAGATTTATTGTGATATTCCGCAACTTTAGCTATACAGGAGAACAAACTAGAAAACCTAAATATTTCATAAATTTAAATGACCAACTAGCTGACTGGAAACAATTCAAATGTTAAAAAGAAAATCAAAAGAAAAAAGCACTCATCTTTTCACATTTGCATGATATTAGCCTCTTTCTGAAACAATAGACATCAGAAAGAAACTCATTCTGAGGGACATCATCCTTTAATTTCTTCTTCTTCCCATGAAAACAGTAAGGATACGTGGTTGAAGATTGCTAAATTGTGACAGGGAATATTGGGGTTGAGGGTTTGCCTGTCTGGGACTTTTCAGGTTATTAGTGACATGTGTACTTTGAATTTTAAGGACTGCGTTGTAATGTTCCTCTCCTTCCTAGAGGTAACTCTAAAGTAATCGGAACAGCTGCAGGTGACCTAATGTTAACATCAGCCAGAAGGAATGGAGCCCTGCCTTACAGATTAGATCACCAGTGGTACCAATGAGATAGAAGAATTAAAATGACTAGTATGGAGAAGGGAAACAGATGAGCAAAATCTGCAACAGGGAAAAAAAAGGCCGGGGGGTGGGGGGAAAAAAGGGGGAGACAAAGTATACAGAAGCACTTTGGCAGGTACTCTGGAATATTCCTTTCCTTTCAGACTTTCTGCACTCTAACACAGTCTATGTAATAACCAATGGGGGGACGGACACTTTTAAAGCCTAATTTCAGTATTCTCTTATGACTATGACTGAGATATCTCATTCTGATGGAAGGAGTTAGGGATTCCATGTGGACTCCTGGATAATGTTGGGGTTTTTTTAAGACATTCTGCCCATAGTCTAATTGTGCATGACTCTATGGTTCATTTGCCAGAATAGGTACTCTTAAGTCAGAAGCCCACTAAGAAAACTTTTGACTTTATTATGTTAGGTAGCTAACACTGAAGGTAGAAACAGCTTTAGTTTTGGCTATGGGATATAGATCAAGATTAATGGGTCACTAACCAGATAATGTTTCTACTTTCGAGTATTGACTGTCTTGTCAGATCTGCTGTTGTAGGGTATTACTCTCCTATCAACATTATTTTGCCTAATGACATCCCTGTAAGGGGAAAATTTGAAGCAGCTGCCAGGGTAGCTAAAAAGGCACCTCTAAATCCTGAGCTAGTGTAAACCATGAGATGAAGGTCTCTTCAGTGTCACATGCTATTGATGAAAAATATTTTAAGTCACTATGTCATATTTCCAACTCGCGGCTATGGGAGCCCCTTCTTTTACAGAGAGGCACCACCACTGTCAAATTCCAGGGCTTCATGAGCTAAGTATAACTGATAGAAAGTCAGCAAGCTGTAGTGGTGGGATGTATGGGAGGAAGAGAGAAGCATTACCACGCAGAAAAGTGAAATATGCCCCCTCACCCCTTGTTCCTTTCTGTAACTACAGCCTAATCCACCCTCATTGTAGGATCAACCGCATTGTGGGCATGTTGATTATGACATCTCACATGCAGACCAATGTCTACAACATGTTATGTGCCTTCACAGACACAAAGGAGAGCATCAGGCACAGTACCTTTCCCAAACCGAGGAATTAGTTTGTGTCTCTCTATACTAGTGGATGTGTTTCATACCTTTTGCCAATGAGCCATTGTTAGTA
Source organism: Podiceps cristatus (assembly GCA_000699545.1). NCBI lineage: Eukaryota > Metazoa > Chordata > Aves > Podicipediformes > Podicipedidae > Podiceps > Podiceps cristatus. The sequence continues at coordinate 61,508 of KL265549.1, forward strand.
ATCACAACTGCTTACTGCCATTTATCTAGGCTCAGAAAAATCATCCTGTATCATGTTCTTCCCATCACTTCACAGCATCAAGCTGGCATGTGAAATTGTTTAGCTAGCTACTTGGGTTTTGGTGCCCAGGCCTATGTCAGTATTTCTTTGCAAATTTGCGGACGTGAGTTAAACTGGTTAGCTGAGGAGTTTCTGGTTTTAGAGACACTGAAGCAAAGAACTTGACATAAACTAATTGTTTAAGTATCTTCACAAGAGCCTGACTAGCTTTAGCATCCCAGCCTGCGTTCTGTACTGCCACAGAAATAATGCTATTGATATCCAAAAAAATTGTTCAATGCTAGCTTGCATATTTCTGATCAAACTGCTGTCTCTGTCATTAACAGTCATAATTCTGAACATAACATTCCTGTCCAATAATGCTAAACAAAGATATGGCACTACAGGGTCAAAAAAACCCAATTAATGCTATTCCCTCCTTAGTGTTTTCAAGGCATGTCAAATTACAGGCAAAAGGCAGAGAATTGAAGGGATGTTATCTTGAGTTTGGCTATTATGAAAGTTAAGAAAGTGCACATCACAGCACTGACAATGTAGTTAATGTTACGTACTTTGCCCATGGCTGAAGTTAAATATATGAAATGAATATGTAATGACTCAGACCTACTGCACTTGTTACAGGTGTGTTAGTAACATGTTTTATTAATTCAGTTTAACATTTCCGTTCTAACCCAGTACAGAATATTTCATGTAGGTTGATGAACAAACTGGTCATCCAGATCAGCCAAATAGATTTATAGGAGCAAACACTGTATGATGCTGACAGATAAACAGAACAATATTCTGGATATGTGGGGAGGTACAAATGTTGTATCTCCTTATAGAAAAGCATGCTTAGCTCTCTCCTGGTAAACATATATATATAGTCTTTTATGTTATATTCTTCACTAAAATCTGGTTAAGACCTGCATATGAAAATAAAGTCAAGAAGTTAAGTTAGAAGGTAAAACCACCTACACTTTGTACAAGGATTTTAATGAAAATATGAAAAGCTAAAAGCATTGAAGAATTTTTATTCAGTGTTCCTTCATAATGGCTTTAATGTAGGTTTTAATATAACATTACCGATATTCAGTGCTAAGTAAGGCTACCTTATTAACCAAAAACCTAGGAAAGAAAAAAACCCCATGTTACTATGTCTTGCAATGAAACATCTTTCAGCAAATTCAAAACCAGAAGCAAGTGTCTTCCACAAGCAGGACTTGGTCTTCTTTTGAAGTGCTTACTTACACCTCCTTCCAGATAAGGTGAATAGTTCGCTTTCAGTAGTTCTTAAGAACCACAAAGATGAAAAGGAAAAAACAAAAACAAACAAACAAACAAATCTGAGAATGCCATAAGAATCTGAAACAGTAACCAAAATGGGTATCAGAGCTCTAAATAAACAGCTATGTACAGCCAGTGTTAAGTGCCAAGCAATAAAGACAGCTCAGCATACTATTCATTCAGTTCATTTCCTCTTATTAGACTGGTAGGGTAGAATTTGTCTGAACTATTGGATTATTACTTGTATAATACTACTCACCCATAACTTCTAAGCTACCTGAAACAACAACAGCTGAATTTGTGACACTAGTGGAAAGAAAATATTTTCTAAAGCTACTAAGATAAAAAGTTAAACATGTAATGCATATAAGTAACAGATATCGATACATAGACAGTATCAGTCAGGCAGTATATCGCTTCACTCGAACACAGGCAAAGTTTACTTATGCAGAATGATTGAACTCAGAAATGTATGATTGCAATATTAAGAAAGCAAATGCCACCCAGTCTTCAAGAGGGCAAGAATGACAATCTGTGGAATGACTGGTCAGACTCACCTCAGTCTGATGGAACAACTAACCCTAGAAACCATTTCCAGGTACACGAAGGACAAGAAGGTGAGCAGGAGTCTTAAGCATGGTTTGACAGGAAAGTCATGCTTAATCAACCTAATAGCCTTCTACAATGAGATGACTAGGATGGTAGATGAGAGAAGAGCAGTGGATTTTGTTTACTTTGACATTAGTAATGTTTTTGAGATTGTTTCTCATAAAATCCTCCTAGGCAAGCTGACAAGAATGGGTTAGATAAGTGGACAATGAAGTGGACTTAAAACTGATTCAACAGCCAGACTATTAGGATCAGTGCCACAAATTCCAGTTGGAGGCCAGTCAGTATTGATATACCACAGGGGTCAATACTGGAACAAATACTGTTTAACGTCATCTTCATTAATTATCTGGACTACAGGGCAAGTTTGCAGATGATACAAAACTGTGAGGAGCAGCTGATACACCAGAGGGTTATTCTGCCATTTAGAGGGACCTGAACAAGCTGGAGAATTCATAGAATCATAGAATAGTTTAGATTGGAAGGGACTTTTAAAGGTCGTCTAGCCCAATGACCCCTGCAATGAGCAGGGACAGCTTCACCTAGATCAGATTGCTCAGAGCCCCGTCCGGCCTGACCTTAAATGTTTCCAGGGATGGGGCATCTACCACCGCTCTGGGCAACCTGTGCCAGTGCTTCACCACCTGCATTGTAAAGAATTTCTTCCTTACGTCTAGTCTAAATCTCCCCTTTTAGTTTAAAACCATTACCCCTTGTCCTATCACAGCAGGCCCTGCTAAAAAATTTTCCCCAGTCTTTTATAAAGGCACCTTTTAAGTACTGAAAAGCTGCAATAAGACCTCCTCAGAGCCTTCTCTTTTCCAGGCTGAACAATCCCAACTCCCACAGCCTTTCTTGATAAGAGAGGTGCTCCGTCCCTCTGATGATTTTTGTGGCCATCTTCTCTACTCAGCACTGGTAAGGCCACATGGAGCGATGTGTGCAGTTCGGGATCCCCATTATGGCAGCAAGTCCAACAAAGAGCCATGAAGATTATTAAGGGACTGTAGTAGCTTTTATATGAGAGGCTGAGAGAGCTTAGTCTGTTCAGTTCGGATAAGGGAAGGCTTGGGGGGATCTTAATGATGTGTATAAACACCTGATGGAAATGAATGAAGAGGAAGCCAGACTCTTCTCAATAGTCTCTAGTGAAAAGACAAGAGGCAACAGGCACAAGCTAAAATGCATGAGATTTTCTGAACACAAGAAAACACATTTTTTTTTTTTTTTTTTTTTTTGTGAAGGTGGTTGAACACTAAAACAGGTTGCCCTGCCACTTTGTGGAGTCTCCATCTGTGGAGATATTCAAAACACAGTTGAACTCTGTCCTGGGCAACCTACTCTTGCTGATCCTGATTGAAGATAATCTCAAGAGGTCCCTTCCAAACTCACCAATTCCGTGTTTCTTTAATGTACCCACCAGAACAAGCATATTCACACCACACAACATACATTCTTCCATACATTAACATTTCAGAATGCATTAAACATATAAGAAGATGAAAAATGTGCTTCAATTCATGCCAGCCACAAAACCGTTGTGAACAACACACAAGATGTTGGTATTTTTTAGCAATTGATCTTCTAAGAGGTATTCAAGGCTGAGATATCCTCAATGTCTGTGTCTCTTCTACTCAGAAGGACTGGTGTTAATTTTGCCTTTCCCCTCAATATATGTGATAGATGATAGAATGGATATAGGGGGTGGGGAATAAAAAAACAGAGTATGACAAAACAAGTAGGAAATAAAGTCTAAGCTATTTTTTAAAATATTATTATTTTTTCAGTAGAAATAAGGCTAAAGCCAAACTGAATTATACTAGAAAGGGCATCTGAAGTCAATATTTTACATAGGTACACACACACAAACATATAAATATCAGAGTAAAGATCTGTATGGTTTGACCAAGGACATTAAAGAGAAGAACAAAGAATATGGGACACAGACAGAAGTTTTAAAGCTCATCTATGAAGAACTGAAGGTACAGTTGGCAAGGAAAACGTATGACAGAGCAGCCAAAGATCAGATCTTGAATTTCCTATCTGTTTCATCATTTCTACCGTTGCAAGAATATCGAAGGCTAAGAGAAGAAAGTTCTGACTGAGCACCAACATCATTTTTTTGTGGAATAACATGTAGGTTTTCCAAGATCCAATTTTGATGTTTTCTGTGTAATATTTAAGAGCAGATAAATGGGCCAACATATTCACTGTTCTCTTCAACACATAAACTACTCCATTTTACATAGTTATGGATGATTATGCTTTTAAAAAGTCCCCTAGATTTAATATACTTTAAATTTAAAATGACTTAAATATTGTAAGTTCTAAAATATTCCTATTGCTTTTGACCAAAAAATATTATTCCTCTGTCTCTGTACTTTGCATTTTTAAATGAATTGTATGTCTTTTATATATATATGCTTTTTATAGTTGGATTTATTTTTTATGAGTCATAAAATCTACATTTTAAGAACCTGTTTCAGCAAGATGCTTCCCCATACTCCTGTTTTTAAACTTGTGAGAAGTCTTGTAAAAATTCTTTTTTCAGGAAAATACTTAAGATAATTCTCATTGAAAGTAATAGCAAGATATGTGATAATCAAACTATCAGCTTTTCAAATACGGATTTTCACTGTAATTGCTAAACAATGAAAAAGCAAAATCAAATGTAGTCCTCAGGGTAATAACTGTTTATCTGTGTTTGGAGAAAACATTTCTGCCCCCTCTCTTTCCAAAAAAACACCACAAAATGAAGAAGATATTTCTTCAAATAGTAGTGCTCAGTAACTAATTTTATGAAGATAAGTGGGATGTAAGTCTAAGTTCTGATATTTATCTGCACATAGAAAAAAGATTGAAGTATTTTAGTAGCAGGGCTTCTAATATCAAACCTTTCACTGTGTCATTCCTAAAGCAATGTTTGATATAATAGCTTTAAAACTATTATAGAATAATATGAGTATTTGCAATTTATCATATAACAGAAATTATCACAGAAAGAAATCTTATTGTACAAAATTACTTATATAATTTTTTTTTAACATTTCTAAAGGCAGTATTGAGGGTACACTTGAATCAGGTACAGGCCAAGATGTTAAAGTTTAATAAATTAATACTTGGGGATTGTAAGTCTTACATAGTATCAGTTTCTGGAAGTGAAGTTTGAAGTGGGAAAGATGATTGCAAGTAGGAATGGATGGGTTCAACTATTTTTTCCTTCATTCCAGTCTTCATATAATTGTAGACAGTGTTTGAAGGGTTAAGTTGTCCAAGAATATCTGCATTCCCATAATACTCATCATTAACATTTCCCAGTAAGCTTACTAAAGTAAGTAAATCTAACAAACATAAAAGATCAAGTGTGATAATTGTTCTGTATCACAGAAAGACAGCAGAAGTTCTCAAGGCCATCATTCCCATGTCCACCAGCAGCAGAGAGTTTGTTGAACAAAACCAAAAAAATTATCTTTGAATGAGATTAATACAGGACAAAGCACAAACAATGTATCTTTAACCTGAACCTCCAGAAAAGCCAATGTCACCATTAATATCACATATTCAGTGATAATGAACCAAAATTTAGTTTTAAAATTTGCTCCTGAAACACTAGAATCTTAAAACATCTTGCCTCTGCTGCCAAGTTTGAAAGACCTCTTCAGTTACAGCTGGTTGTAAACCTTTTTCTAGTTTCCATTACTAGATTTATTCCTGAGTCTTTCATATACTTTTATTTGACGAGATATCAATTTTTTTTAGGCTTAAATAGTTCTTTTCCTTCTTTCACATCTACCCTGAATGCATTAGTCTTCATCAAATTCCTTCTCTTTTTACTCTAGCTTAGACTGTATAAGACAAGTTCTAAATCTCTCTTGCTAAGATAAATATTGCATTCCCCTAATCACCATAATAGCTATTTTCTACACCTGCTCCTTTATTATGATCATCTTTGTAGAAAATAGGTGACCAGAACTGTATACAGTATTGTGAACAAGGTCTGAATCAGTGTCTTGTAAAATGAAATTTGTATTAACCTCTCTCTGCTTAAAAATCATTGGTTGATCTTTTCCAGAATTTCACGATCTTTTTTTTTTAGTATGTAAGCACAGTAGCCATTCAGTCACTTTGTGGTTTAAAAAAAATTTCTTTTTATCCTCAAATTTATGTTTTATGCAATCTCGCTGAATTTCCATTACTTCAATTGCAAATGGCAAAAGGAATATATTTCAATCTATCTTGATACTGATAATATCTCCCTGTGTTGTCATTTACAAATTCCATGAATGTATACCTAATCCGTTTCTGTATTGTGCTGGTCCCAAAATAGATTCCTGTATTTCTGAAGGATTTGTCTCCATTCTGTTAACTGACCTCTCCATATGACTGGTGGTTGTCTTCCTGTAGTCAAGTTTCTACCCACTTCGTAAGTCCTACATTAATCTTCATCATCTCTACAACCATAGTAATTTTTAACAGGACAAAGAGTATACAAATTTACTTAAGTTTAATTAGACTAAACCTTTTGCATTACCATTTTAGAAATAAAAAGAAAAAAAATAACATTCTTCAGTAAAACCTGTGAAAAAAATGTTCATTTTCCTTGGTCTCTATAATCTTAATTATTATTTCTGTAAAACCTCAAGATTTTTCATATTATTGAAGCTAATAACTATAGAGTGTAAACTGAGTTTTGTTACCGTCATGACCAGAAATATTGAATTTGCTCTTTGCCCACTGAAAAGGTAATACTGTTAATGGATTCAGGTTTTACAGATTTATTAAAACTTATGAAGCTTTCCTAAACCCTCATTTCTCTAATCAATATCCCCAAACTATTATAGCTATATAATAACCATTCTGGGGTTATTATATAGCTATACCAGATCATACTCTGAGTATATTTGTGAGCATCTTTTGTCTCAGCATGAGACAAAAGCATGAATAAAAAATCCATGAAAGGTACTATGAAGATTCTTTACAATTTGCTCATAGGTGTATCTTCTTTTTTCTGTTCTGTTATTTTTTTAGCAATAAATCCTCAGTTACCTTAGGCCTCCCTCAGTTGATGTCTTTTTTTGATCACCCACCATAATATCATTTTTTGTCACTAGGTGAATCTGATTTTTCTTCTCTCTCAAATGATCTATTTTTCTTGGGCTCCAGACACAAGCATAGAAGAAATTCCAGTATTTAATTTATTATTTTACATTTTACTGCTTTTTCTACCTTCAGATTGTTCTCAGAAATCTCATTCTTTTACAGGTCTTTATTTTTGGATGCAAAGTGTCTCCCTCCTGCATGTTTTTCACAAGTACCCACAAATCATTAGTTTTAGGGTCAGTTTCAGCTCTTCTTTTCCTCTCTATCAGATCTCCCAAATACCACCTGAAATGCATTATTGCCTTCAATTGAATTTTCTGGCCCTGAACCTTCACATCTAGGTGCTCCAGTATATTTTACTTTACATAATTAATTTGCCTCAGATTAACCTATTCTATAAGGATAGCTATTCCATGTTTACTCTACACGGTTGTCTTCATTCTCGGTATAAAATTTGTTATCTATCTTATTTATCCTTACTAGAAGGGGAAGATTGGTACTGAACCATCTCTATAATCTGCCATGTGAATTGATTGCTAGGGCTCAAGTAGTTTACTTTTAAAACTCAGTAGCTAAAGAAGACTTTCCTTCTAATAGTCTTCAGGTATGGTCAGAGACTGAAATTAGTCCCACACCATAAGAACTTTCTCATCCTTCCAAACCACATTTCACAAAAAGTTTCCACAAAATGCTGTTAGGAATATTATTACAGAACAGAGAGATACAAATGCAGTTACACTGTTGACACAGGGCTATTAGAGCCTTGCTTTGTCCAAGAGCTTGTGATCAATGCACATGGGTCTGAGTGTGGTGAGCTTGGCAACAAGACAATGCAAATAAGAACTGTCTGTAATTAGCAATGACACAGGAGTAATATCTGAAACTACTGGAAAGATGTACCATGGTATCATTGTGTGCAGATCTGATTGACAGCCCATTCCAACATTGAGGTAGTAAGATGCTCGGCAGTATAGATCAGAGGAACATCATTGTGCTGATGCTCAACTTGGTGCAGAAGCAGAGAACCCAAGGTGGAAATACCACGTGTTGGAGCCAAGCCACTGCTGAAAAGCCTGACATTGAGACAGGTCAGAGGAAGTAACACTGAATCGTCCACCCATCAGATCCACTTCTCTCCAATTGAGAAAGAAGGATGTTGTGGGTGACCATGTCAAATGTCTTACAGAAGCCCGAAGAGATGACATCCGTAGCTCTTCCCTTGTCCACTGGTCATAGAAGTCACTCCACTGTAGAAGGCAATCAGGTTGGCTGGGCAGTTGTTCTGCTTGACAACTGCCAATGAAACAACAGTGATTCCTAACCACTTCAGTTTGCAGATTTTAAAACACTTGATAGATAGGTACACAAAAGGAATAACTCATGTAGCATCTTACATAATTTCCCCAATACTGCTTTGCATAGTTTTCACACAGGCGAATTAAATATATAATTTAGAGAGGTCATAAGGCATCCTTCCCTCACAAAGTGCTGCATACTTATTCAGCCAAGTTCACCATGGGTGATACTTTCACAGTTCATAAAATTATTTAATTGCTTTGAGAAATTGCTCGCTTATTGTCCAGTCTCTTGGTTGTACTACTAGATGAGTCTTCAAAATACACTACAAAATAGTCCATTTTTGTGTGATAAACTTTTGAGAACATTCAATAAAGTGGCAATTTGATAAAGAATTGATTCTAAGTAAAGTATTATTCATGCTTTTCCATAAGACATTATTTGCCCTTACCGTACTATTCTTTCAAAGGCAATTTAAAACAAAATTGTTCTTCAAAAGCAAGGAGCTGCCGTGTGGCACATTTTGAGTCATATGTTGATGAAATTTACAAAAAAAATATTTACTCTATCATTCTGCTACTTAAAGAAGATCAAATGGTAAATAGCTGGTTTAGTAGATGATTTTTGGATTTAGAAAACACAGTTCTCTGTGAGAAACTATGCCTCAAATTGCGTTGACGAGTGTCAGGGTCAATGTCCTCTTAACTGCAGTCTTACACACAGTCCTGAAGAATCCTGTAATCTTCACTTTTCACAAACTTTTTTCTCTCATGTTGGGTATATTGAACTTCTGTTTGAGTGCTAACAATTGTTCCTTGCCACAAGCATATTTTTAGGGGGGCTGTTTTGATCAAATATTTGTTAATGTATAACACATAAATCGTCTTTTTCTGGTTTACTCATTTTGCTCAATTTGCCTATAAAGTTTGGAAATAAAAACTGTTTACTCTGAAAAGATGCCAAGGAAACAGTGAAGAGATTCCAGTCTACTTCCTGATAAGCAAATATCTAACATATTGCATCCACTCTCAGAGAGCAAGATATTATTCAGAAGAAATAGGGAGAAAAAAAAAAAAAAAGTAATTCTCAAGCTAATAATCAAATAATAGACTTTTCAATATGCCATACAAGTCCTAATATATTCCTAGATTGCCCAGGGGCATTAACAGGATGTTGTTTCAGTAAAACACTTTGTTCAGAACTATGTTTTCAAATTTATTACACTATCCACTGAGTGACTGAAAGTAACTCTAATGTATCAGGTCACTTGCAGGAAGTGTATGGACACTTGCCTAGGAAGAGGGTAGCCTTTCTCTGTTAGGTGTTTATGAGTATAAAATGGAACAGCTTCAGGAAGACTGACTGTAAAAGGTACTCTAAACTGGACACTGCACAGATGTGTTTCCCTGATGCTTTTCTGAATGGCAAATAAACTCTCCATGAATCTGCCTCTAAATTCATGTAATTCATTCCAGAAAATAAACAAGCACATGATTCATTAAAAGGTAATGTACATCAAAACATGGCAAGATTTGACATCAGAAAATGAACTGTTACAGAAAATTTCAAACTGGTCCAGAATGTTTTCCTTTTTCTTCTCTCAAGCTCTCTTTTTTTCCCTCTCTTAGCCAGAAGGGTTTGGGTTTTGTTTCTTTTTTTGTTTGGTTTTTTTTTTTGTTTGGTTTGGTTTTTTGTTTGTGTTTCTCTCCCCCCCCCCAAAAAACAAACCAAACCAAAACAAAACAAAACAAAACAAAACAAAATACAAAACAAAAAAAAAAACCCAAACCGGTAATATCAGATAGTGTAAGACCTATAAATCATATACAGTTGTATCTTCCCTCCCTACCTACTCTTCCACAATATTTTGGAAGTTGGGCATATATATTGAAAAGCCTTCTATGATATTTGAAGATATCTACATAGGAGATCTACATGTTTTGCAAAACAAAATGAAAAGCCACAGAAGCAGCTGCTAGGTTTGGATTCTAGGTGATTGTTCTGACAATGACTGTGCTTAAAACTGATCTGTTCTGTGAAACCCATGCTATGACACTTTAAGAAACGTTGTCTCTTCTGGTTCACATTAAATGCTTATGGGTCTTGCTTTTTTCTCTGCCTTGGAGACTGATTCATACAAGTTGGTGAATACTACGCTATTTAACTCAGTCCCTACATTTAACCTTGCTCCAATGCAGGATGTGCTGCCACGGTTTCATCACTACAAAAATATTAGGCTGGTAGTTGGTTTCTCACTTCTCCCTTGTACTCTGTTTAGTGCTTTCCAAGTTGCATCTGGTTGTGCTAGCTAGAAACTCATCACACCTTAGTTCTGACGGGACTAAACCGAACCACAACAAACATTTTGACAGGATATGCAAGCACACTCAGGAGTAGCTGCAGTTGTGAAGAACTTAACTGTCTTTGTTCCTTTCACTTATTGTTTTTGATGAAAAAATAAGGATTCACGAGTGGTATGTTCATACCCATTCAAGATAATCTAGCTAGACAATCCTTCCAATGTCATCTTCCAAAACTGTTGTTAAGGCACAAGTTAGCACATAATTTCTGCACAGCATTATTAACATGAATACCTGATGTTATAAGAATCTAAATGACAGGACTCTAAATAATGTCTCACAATAAAATATAATTGCAATCCATTGTCAATTCATGTAAAATTTATGCTATTTTTTATTCCCAGCTACACTCAACGAAGTACAAACATGTATTCATTCTGAGACCGTTTTCATTCCTCTGTTATTTTCCATAAAAGCTAATGATTTGTCATAATTGATAAGCGTGTGTTGCTAACAGTTATCTAAACAATCTATGCTTATTCTTGAACTAAAGCAAAAAGCTCTTTGCCATTGCTAACACTCAGCTCAAAATCAAATATAGCTGGCATGAAATGTGTTTAAACATTTTTATTTATCCTGTGTCCTCTGTAGTTCTAGGACAGAAAATATTAACAGTGATGAAAAATTTCAGTTTCCAAAGGGACTATTTTTAGTAAAGAAAGAAAAAAACCTGATGAATTTATTTAAGCATGAGTCATTTTCTTGAAAGCCTCAGGACTGAATTTCCCATCTCTCCTCTTTCTTACTTATTTTTTTTCCTTTCTTTCCTTCCTTCCTTCCTTCTTTCCTTCCTTCCTTCCTTCCTTCCTTC